>JASDQU010738291.1:112188-124137 GCA_032191745.1 Picea mariana
CGATTTTTCCTCCCAAATGCACGGGGAAAGAAGGAATTCTCCCATGTGGTTTGAACCACTGACTGTCAAATGTCGTAAGCAACGTAGGCGACGAAGAAAACCTAGGCTGGCCAATGGCCTTCCAACATGCCAATGACATCACACAAGTCGAGGCATCCTCATCAACCACTATACAGAAAATGTTCCAAGTAAAGGATTTCATGGTGTAAGCCACTACTATCTGAAACACAACGTGGTAAGGAAGACGGGGTTTGAAGTCGATTGGATACAAAACTATCGCTCCCTAGTTACAAGTCTCTGCCGATCCCAAGGCAGATAACATAGCTTTTCTCTGAGAAGGGAAACTCTGGAGGACTTCCAAATCAGACATCGTGCAAGGGGTCTGTGCCAAATCTTCCACAATGGAGTAGTTCTAGGCAACCCTCGCATTTGGATTATGAGAAGACTTCTTAAACACACCTTTTGGGATGCGATTCATCGTTTCTCCTGCTTCCTTATCAATCTGTAGAGGAGTTAGTGGGTTCGTGGATTCTTTTCTCTTCTTGACAGATTTCAACATTCTGTAATCTTGAGACCTGGTCGTTATATTAGCTTCGACATTCATCATGTAATTATTTGAGGCCGGGTTTTTGTTGGTAGGTGCGGGGGGTCCTTGACTGCCCTCTGTAGCGCTCGACGATGCCGAAGCCTAAGCCATGTTTTTCCCTTGTGGAAAAGGGTTCATCAACACAACATGATGTTGATGCGCTAATATCTTTTGAGCTTTTGCAAGCTGAGGGCACAGATGAGTCGGGTGGTCTTCCATGCAAAGGTTACACAGATACTTTGACTTCTTCTTCTCCATTTTTCCCCCACCAACATTATTGATATCCTTTTTATCCCCTTTACCCTTCTTATTCTGTTGTTTCTTATTTTCGTCAGGCTGCTGGTTGGCTTTAGGGTTTGTCGATTGCACACTGTGTACACCCGACGTCTCGGTAGGGGGAACAACAGAACTCAGAGTCTGGCTGGCTACAGTTTGTTGTATTGACAATTGTTGCAATCGATTCGACAATAGGTCCATGGACTTGTTTTGCGTTGATCCCACAATACCATTGGCATGGGGTCCAGACTTTTGCTTGGCCTTATCAAGAATAGACCACAATGCATCTGGAAAAATCTTGTAGAGCATGCCAAACTGAGAGTAGATCAATTCACACTACTGCGCTCTCATAATTGCCTCCTCTTCTGAAAACACTCTGGAAGTCGCTACGTCCTTGGATATGAAGGGCACCAAAGACTTTAGGAACCACTCAAGCAAGAAAGTAGGAGGGACCTGGACCTTAATTAAGCTCTTTCAACATCGCCATTCTTGAATACGATTAGAGATGTGGTTGACCTTGGCTTGCTCAAATTTGGCCAACAATTCGGTGCCGGCATTGTATCTCATTGGTAACTGGAAATGGTTCAAGAAAACCATTTCCAAGTCGTTTAAGTAAGAGTACCTCGAGTGGTCAAGCTTAATATACCATTTCACAACACTCCATATAAGAGTGCGTTGAAAAAGGTGCAACTGGATGAAGTCATCCCTCAGTGAGTTTGACGAGCACCATAAATGAAAAGTCACCACATGATCACCTGTATCTTCGTGAGGCTTGCCTTCAAATTTCAGGATATCTGAGGGCAACTTAGTTGTCATGGGGGCCCAACATGGATCATGACAAATTGGGTCATTCAGTAATATCGACAAGTCTGGAAGATGTAGCATTGCCAGAAACCGTAGTTTCGGTTGTGAACTATTTACAGTAAAAGAGGGTCCTGGAGTTTGACTAGCACCAGGTTGCCATGAAAAGTTGGATTGCTGGCCAGGGTTTTGGTAAAAACAGTGGCCTTGACCAGCATAGGGAAACTGCATCTGTTGGGGTATCATCAACTGACTCTTGTAATTGGATGACATAACTTGTGTGGGGATTGCTCCCTGCATTGTGTTTAGAAGGGGATTCTCTTGGACGATCCTACCGACATGGATAGAGAGCCCTGCTCGGGATTCCATTGAGCATGGAAGGGGTTTCCCCCTACCGACATCCCTTGTGAGGAAACTGATCCCTGCCAAGGATTCCAAAGACCCTGTGTGGAGAAAACTCTAGTCTTCACTCCTTGTGAAGGAATAGTGCCCTGCACTAGGTTCTGTTGACCAAAACCAACCGAAGAAAAAGCATTGTTCACAAACGCACCGAACAAAGAGAACAACATAGATCCCAAAGACGTTGTATAATATGAAGGTCCTAAACTACCTCCACCAAACAAGCTATAATTAACATTTGACCCGATTGGCTTCTGAAAATCACCACCGAGTGAAGGGGACAGAGGAGGTATAAGACCCCCATCACAAGGGATAGAATTAAAAGGGACATAAGCGTCCCTGATTGACCCTTTCACGAGAGTGTTTGAGGTCCCTACCCACAAACCCATGGTCTGTAAGGTAGAGTAAGTAAGAATTGAGTTTGAATCAAAGTCGGGCATTCCATATGAGAAGGGAGGGCCCGTCGCACAATAAGTAAATAGAGCGGTGGTCGAAGCCGATAACAGTATTGGACCATTTCCTGAAGTTGAGGGAGTCGAGACCACTATGGTCCTGATTGGCGAGGGTGCGAGAGGATGTAGGATGACCCCTGCGATAGTATCCATAACGTGAGTATGAGGAATCCTGAATGAAGTATCAACATTGGATTCCATTGCTTCTTGTAGGAGTAGTTGGCGCTCAGAAGGTGTCACCTCGGGGGGAACAACCTGAATCAAAATTAGCATCGACAAGTCAGTAATTAGAGGGTTAGTTGGCCTGAGAGCCTTTGCGTCAAGGTCAGAAATGGTAGGTTCCTTTAGAGTCGAATATTCTCCTCGTGGAGTAGGCTCGGGCATAGTTTCCTGTGGCCCAGTCGCTTCGAACGACCCTTCTGGGTCAAGTATTCACCGTAACGATGGCGGATGTGGCTCCAATGTAACCAGCGACATGCCCTGAAGCCTTTGTGACCGATGAAGATGTTGATATTCCACCTTGGGAAATGATCAATCGACATAATAAGGCTTAACTATCATTTAAACACCAAGCACACACTAAAAAGTTTCCTAAATACAAATCAAGCAATCAACTATCTAGTAGGAAGGACGGTTATGCCAATCGACACTAGAGCAACTAACCAGTGCAAGTGAAACTCAAACACGAAATCACCCTTCGGGTATACTCTGCAAAGCACGACCAGACGTCTGCCTAGGTACCACTATATACCCCCACAGTCACCAGTGTAAGTCCCTTGAATATGGGCAACTAGGTTGCCAACTCATAGTCCGTCACCAAAAAGGTACAATTGACAGTCAGACATATCGTAATAAGTAGGATAACAATTCCAAAGCCTATCAAAGGTTTTAAAATAAAATGGCTCAGAAGACAACAAAGGATATCAAACGGATTCGAGGTCCACAAAGCTCCGTAGGCAAATGTAGTCGATATTATTCTCGAGACAGACCCTCAATATACGTTCCCCACTACATTCAGTCTGTCTTTGGAGGGGTTATCTCTGTTTCCTTTCCTCACACGACCTCGTGTTTATCCCCTATGTTAGAGGGGGGTCCTGACTAAATTTTACGACACTGGACTTAAGCACTCCCTAACTCAGACTCCAATGTTTGATTTAACAACCTTGAAGAGTTTCCTCTCCAAACCTAATTCAAGGCCCTAAAACCCTAAACTAGTTTGTGAACCCTACAAACAGGATATGTATTTTATATTAAGTTTTCTTTTTAAAGGCTTGTTTTACTCACAAGGTACGATAGTGAAACTAATGGTGTTATGAAGAGACAAAAAGGAGGAGAAAATTAAAGCACTTGAAAGCAAAATTACTTCGAATTCAAAAGCAAAGCTTGTAGCTAACTTTTTGTAAACTCAACTTTTCTTAACTAACATTTCAAGATCTTGTAAAGAAAACCTAACACTTGCTTTCGATTGACTACAAGCTACTTATGTTCCAAGAAATAAAAAATAACTTGGCAATAAAGACTATTTTTCCTTTTTGCAAATAACAACTTTACCAAATTGAAATGCAAGAAAATGAAATTCTTTTTTTTAATCGCTTTAAAGATAAAAGATGAAGTAAACTTTTTCTTTTTTCAAATCAAGTAAAAAGGATAAAAAGAAAACGAAAACAAGACTGGAAAAGGCCTTTAGCCCACTGCAGATTACAGGGATTCAATCAAGAAACCAAGAAGGCATATCTACAACTCAACAACTTGCTTAAAACCTATTTAGGGTAAACACAAGAAGACTTAGGAAACAAGTAAACTGGAGCCTATACCCTAGCTATGGCCATAGACAGAGACTCTGGACTGATCCAAGAAAGCCATGAGAAGTGTGAACTTCAATCAAGAAAGAGGTAAAATCCCTCTTTTTCAAAAAACTTTCTTGAAACAGAGACGTGGGCTATTGCATGAACAACTTGCGTATGTACGTGGGTTGTTTACTGTGCAGAGCATGTATGTATGCGGGCTGACCAAAGACAGGGCGTGTGCACCTCTGTATCTCTTCAAAAAATCAAAAGACCAGGCAGTCTTACAGGGCAGGGACAACTGGTATGCACCCTGGAGGTGACCAAAATCCATTGACAAACTCAACAAACTTGAAAGAAACTTGAAAGGAAAACAAACCAATCAAACAACCCAAAATCCCCTAAAAAACCCTAGAGACAATCCTTAGTATGGTTGCTAGTTCTGCTAGCGGGAAAAACCCCCTTTTAACTACACCAGGGTTTAAGATGTAGACAGAGTGAATAACCGTAAAAAATTTAATCAATTCTTTGTTCTACCCAAAACATACTAAAACAAAAAATAATAAAGCAATAAGAGAAGAGATCGGGTAACTATACCTTTGATCCCACATCTGGTGATGATCTCCTCAAGATTGGTAGTTCCAATGACTGCACGTCTCCTCCCAAGGCTGAACTGCATCCAAATATAGGCAAACAAGGACTAAACGAATGCTATTCTATTCATGATTTAGGGTTAGATATTAAATGCTAAGTATAAATCAATGAAAGTGCACAAAACGCCATCATTTGGGACAGGAAAATGCGATTCTTTTATTCATCATACAAAGACTGAAACTTACAATCTATGTTGGCCACCATTCTGCAAACCTGGTCCATGCTCCTCTTTACCATGCTCCAAGCACAACTATGATCACCTCAATGGAAGGGAATGGGTTGAATGGAGGAAGAAGGGGTTGATGAGGGAATGCTGAGGCAATATCTCACAAAAGACAACAAAATCTTGGGCAAGGAGGGGAAGTGAAATTGGGTAGAGTTTCACTGTTCTTATGCTTGGATGTGAAATGAGACCCCAACACCTCCTTTTGTATGACAAAATGATGGTTATTCGGTTGGGTGACGGGCCATAACAGGTGAATTGGTTGGGAAACCTCCAATAGCCAGTGAATTTCAACGAATTCCTTGCAACTTTTGCAAGCATACACGGGATGTAATGGTGCAACAAGCGTATGCACGCTAGCTGTAGTGGTGCAACAAGCATATGTACGTGGGCTGTAATGGTGCAGGACGCGTACATTTTGTAAAAAATGGTTTTTTAAGAAAATCTTCTCAGCAGTGCTTTGGAAAAATATGCAAGTAAGAGGGCCAAGGTCATGGATGCATAGTAGGGCATTTTAGGGCTATAATAGAATGGGAATGAGGAAAAAACACTAACCAAACAATATATTCTCTGCACTTGATGGTCTTCTCTTGATAATGGAATTATCCTCTCCTCTTTAAGAGTTTTTTTCACACCATCATTGTAAATGATATATGTGGTAGGGGGTTTTCCTTTTTTGAATTAGTTTCCAATGCTAGTCGACAACCAAAACTATTATTATTATTATTTTATATTTAAAAGAAACAACTGATGCTAAACCCAACGTCTTCCACCACAATATAATCAATTTAAGATGCTAAAGTTAGCACTAATCATGTTGAGTTTATCGTCGACCATGAAAAATAACATTGATTTAGTGCCTATCTTGCATTTTTGTATGTTTTTCACAATGATTTAGTGCCTAGTTTTCATATGTATGGTTCACATTCATATGACTCATGATATGATGACACACATAGATAAATAACACTAGAAATTGCATCATATTTTTTTTTTTTGGTTGTTGTGTAAAATGACTTATCCTATGGTCTTCTAATTAGAATCATTTTTAATTTTGATTAGGGGGTACAACATTCTCACAACCTTTTTTAACACAAATTGTTGTACGCACATTCCTTAACATATTGTAATATCAAATTTTCAAGGATATGAGTATTTTTAGGGTAATCATTTAAATGGTGTACTAAACAATATGCTCATTCTTGTGTATTTCAGGAGAAAGAGAAGGCCATGGATGAAAATCAAGAGATTTCAAAGGAGGAAATAAGACATGATGTGGGGCATCAAGCATACAAATGTGACATTAATGTTTTCAATATATATTGGATGAAATATAGTTAATGACAATTTTTTGTTACAAACTAAATACCTTATATAGTTTATTATCCCTCCAAAAAGTAATGCATATTGTTGTATATTTTAGGTTGAAAATGATGACATCCTAAATGATAAAGCAATAAACAAAGCATATGTCAAGTATAGGCATTCTACTAGGAAAAAAAATGAAAATTTGGAAATGGACATGGACGTGGATCTTGTATTATTAGATCATGTCATTGACAATGGGTAGAAAAGGATATGGCAGTGGAGTCTACATATATACAAGATAACGAGGACAAAAAACAAGAGGTTGGCAATGAAGATATTACATGGGATGAATATTTTGAGACAATTATTGTTTGTGGAAGGATGGAATTCAAATGGGGTATTGTATAAAGACATTACATAAATGATGGCCTTTCAATGGGTTCTATGCCTCCTACTATTGATTCGAACCCAATAGGAGTTGTTGTAAGGAAATTTCAAATTTGATATGGTTAATACATATAATATTTTCCTCAACATTTTCATATTACTTGAATAATTAATATATTTTATTATGAATGCCTGTAGGAGATAGTTCATGGTTTAAAGTTTATTGGAAAACTAGCTTCTAGCACAGAGGTTAATGACCATTGATTTGATACATCTCCATATAAGATGTGCATATACAATATCTTGGAATATGAGGAAGTGATGATTACACATAAAATAATAAGAAGCCATTTATAGTTCCATAAATTGCTTAGTGACAAGGGGAAATTGGAATACATACCTATGAGAATGAATGTAACAAAGATGATGAATTTCCCCTGAAGATGAGATCAATTTACAAAGAAACAATTGATCATCGATTATATCGTGCTTGGCCTAGTAGTMAACAATTACCTAGTGTGTATGAGGCATTCAAACTMTGGGGATACAAATACATGATACGACCCTTGAATATTCATGGAGAAAATTTGGGCCTATTTATTGTCAAAAATGTCTAYRTGGGATCAAAGCATAGAATCAATTCACAACAAACCACTAGGATACTARTTCCATATTATGCTCCATAGTGTTCCAATGGTGAATGGAGGAGGCTAGTGGAATATAAGCATAACATGCCAACATATGCTCTAAATTCAAATATGTATACACATTGTCTCCATTCRRAAAGAGACAATGARGCGAATGRAATCCACCTCATTTATATAGATGATCATGCATATACACMTTAAAAAATTATAGGATTTATAAATAGTAGTAAGGGAAKGGATCCTACTATAAGGYMTAATTGCCAAATTATTGAAGTTATAAATGACAAAGATGAAGCTATGAAAAGATAGGTTGATATATTAATAATGGMCGGGGTTATAACAAACCTTAATTTTGGGGATGAGTTACTTATTCATTACCCCTTTGTAAAATGCAATCCCAGAAGAAAGAGAAGAGAAGAACAAGGYCTCCCTAAGGATRTTCATAAGGCMAAAAACCAAAGAATAAGAAATGATTGTGGCTTGATTTTAAAAGTATGAAGACAAAATTATGTTTTCTTTTGAATGAATGCATAAAAGTGTGTCCAGATTTTATTCCATTGTTAATATATCTACATATTTTTAAAATTAATTAATAAATTTTCGTGGAATGGTTAAATCAATTTCATGAAATTATTTGATTTTTATTTATACTATTAGTTATTTATGAAAAATTGTCTAATATTTTTTCCAAAAAAAATCTTGTGGGGAACCCAAGGGATGCTTCCCCATATTTGTGGATGACATCCCTATAAACCCATTGTCAAAGACTAGTGTACCTAACCTAGTGGAATTTGAACTTAGCACTTGTTGGCATGGAACTAACCAGATGTGGATAAACATTGATGACAACTGATTGAGATAACCCCTTTTGTTGATAAAATGGCTATTTTAATTAAGTGCTGGCTTCATTTAATTACATAAATATCCTAATGTTACATATATGAATACTCAATATCCAACCAATATATTAATATTTTGAAGTGATGATCCAAACCATACTAGGGAAATAAGAGAATAATTGAAAGAACACTACCACCTGAGAAATTTAAGGAATTGATGCAATTAACATACATTGATGACATGACACCGACCCTTATGAATAAATAAGATGATGAAAATGGGGTCCATGAATAAGGATATAATGAAATGATTGTACATTTTTGTTGAGGCCTCAACAATCCTCAATCCCTTAGGCTTGGTGACCCCCCTTTCATATTTTGAATTCCCTCAAGTTACTACTTTTCCTTCATGATGTTTTAATTTTAAAGAGAGCGTTTGGTTTGTTGGGACATTATTGCTATTGATTAATGGGTTTGATTGAATTTTTCATTTGAGGGTACTTTTTTTGCTTGAATTATCGGTAAGAGTTTATCTATTGGTATTTCAAACCTATGTTTTATCGAAATAAGTTTTGGGAAAACGTGAATAATCAAGCCTTTATTTGATTTTAAATTTCTATCTTTTGAGCTCACTTGATAGTTTATCAAGGTATCTCCAAACTTGGTTTATATATCTTTCAAGTTGCTCTGATGGAATGATGATACATTATCAGGATTCTCTTGACTGATTGTCATCTCTGTCAACGTCGCAACAATGTATCACGTGATTTTCAATCTTGACAACCCCTGATACACTACCAAGGTACTTTTAATATTGAAAATTTTAATCTTTCAAACTCCCATGATATGTTATTAGTCCCTTTGTGGTCTTCAAACTTCAATTTTGAAAGCCCTTGATACATTATTGGGCAACTTTACAACTTGCATATTTTCAATTTTCAAATTCTCCTAATACACTATTGGTCTCTTTCTAATCTTTGAACATCAATCTTTCGAGGTTCCCTAATAATCAATCAGGATACTTTCAAAGAAGTGAATAATATATTTTGAAATGACCCAATAGTCTATCGATCCCTTTTAAAAGATGGATGTTTAAATCTTTTGAAAGTCTCCAATAAGCCATTGTGTCCTTTTGCAACTTTGAATGTTATTATTTTAAACCTCTATAATACTCCATCAAGGTGTTTCAGAAGTTCGAATGAATATCTTTTGAACTGCCCTTATAGACTATCGAGACATTTTCAAACACCCAAAAATCATCTTTTGAAAGTTCTTGATAAAGCATTGGGATGTTTCTAAACTTTGAATTTTAATATTTCAAATTCCCTTGATATTCTATTGAGAGGTTTTAAAATATCCTCTTTACATGTTTTGAAAGCACCCAATAATCTATCATAGGGGGGGGGGGGTTAAAATATTTAAACATCTACCTTTTGAACACCCCTGATAGTATATTAGGTTTCTTGAAGCATTCAAACATTTCACAATCTTCACATTGATGGTGCTTGTGCCAATTTTTTTTTTTAAATTCAATACTCGCCCCATGCAAAATCTATTGGACATCACCCAAATCCTTTGTTCACATTCGAATTAAAAGAGAAAACTTCAACCTTTAAATGAAGGATTAAGGCATTGAAATGTTAGTATCATTCCAGATTCACTTTCTAGTGGGAACATTGAATAGAGCCACAATTTGGAGTTAGTTGCAGGCCCAACTAACATGGGTCATTCATAGTAGTAATGTTGAAAGTGCATAGGTGCTATACATGGTGAGACCACCTTACCAATCACACATTTTTTTATTATTATTAGGTAAGATATCTCTTATTCAAAAACATTTTTTCAATCCATGCATGCTTTGGTCGAGAGTTTGAATGAAGAATTAATCAAATACCTATTTTGAACTTGTTTGAACTCGATTTTACATTTGGATTTACTTGTTTCATTAAGCCTCTTTTTGTATATAATTCTAACCATAAGATCAATAACATTGAAATGTAAATCTCCACCTCACATGCATGTTCGAATTCCTTAGCCTAGGTTGAAATCAACTTTCATAATGTGAATCAATAAAATATAGCAAGGATTTCCCTATCATAAAAAAATTACCATTCAAATGGAGGTTGTTGAAATACTAAGAGGGGGGTGAATCAATATGAACACTTTTTACCACATTCAATCACAATATATGTAAAATTCAACTTTATCAACAATATTCAATAGTTTATCACTTATGAATTCAACATATCATTGCATCATAAACAATATCATTAATCAATTCATAATAAATAACCACAGATACACAATACACCAGAATTTACGTGGAAACCCAAATGGGAGAAAACCACATAATTCTTTCTTATATATATCAAGAATACATTCATAGGAAGCACCAACTTCCAAATTCTCCAGCACCAACTGGAAGGAGGCACCAACCCCCTATTTACATACTCCAACCTGAAGGAAGCTACAACTCCATGAATTCTCCAACTACAACTAGAAGGAGGCTCCAACCCCCTATTTTATAGGCTCCAACCTGAAGGAATCTCCAACTCCATGTTTTATCTGGCTCCAACCAGAAGGAGGCTATGACCCCTTGATTTACAGGCTCCAACCTGAAGGAAGCTCCAACTCCCTGAGTTCTTCGATACCAACCAGAAGGAGGCTACAACCCCCTTTCCTTACCCCATCCCGCCACCCTGAAATATAAGTGTAGACTCAAATGTCACTACCATTGATCAACTTGTAACTCCCAATGTCATCAACCAACCTGTCATTGTCACTATCACATCAACCAATGATTGTCACTCTGTCACATCAACCTATACCTGATGATCAATCAATCATACAACTTGTCACAGTCCCTGTCAACGTCATTGTCATTGTCATTGTCACTGATATATCATCATCAACCAACTATAATCAAATCCACTCATATGGATACCAAACCCATCACCATACCATGTACATCAACCATGTACTAGAACTTGTACCATACCATGTACATCAACCATGTACCACAACTTGTACCATATCATGCATCAACCATGTACCAAACCTGTACCATATCATGCATCAAAACCTGTACCATACCATGTACCAAGATCACCAAGAAGTACCTCTATCAATGTACCATATCATGCATCAAATCATGAACCATAACATCACCAAGATGTGTCTCAACATGTACTATCATCACCAAGCATGTACCATAACATCACTGAGATATGCATCAAGCATATACCATATCAGTCATGATATGTCTCAATAATGCCATACACCATATACCATGAGATGCCATCAATGATGTTCCTCAACTAAGTACCATAAGATGTGCCTCAATCATGTGATAACATCACCATGACACATACCAAACTAGATACCAAGATAGCCAAGATATACTTCTAACAATGTATTATATCATCACAAAGGTGTACCATATCATGTACCATCATCATCAAGACATGCCTCAATCATGTACCATATCCCTCAATAACACATGTAAATCATACCTATTATCTTCTAGCATACCCGATACATAAAATCACATACCTGTATCTCTTCCTCAACTTCAACAACAATATAATAACATC
>JASDQU010738291.1:133300-187522 GCA_032191745.1 Picea mariana
GGGGGGGGGGGGTGTTTAAAATATTTAAACATCTACCTTTTGAACAACCCTGATGGTATATTAGGTTTCTTGAAGCATTCGAACATTTCACAACCTTCACATTGATGGTGCTTGTGCCAATTTGTTTTTTCAAATTCAATACTCGCCCCATGCAAAATCTATTGGACATCACCCAAATCCTTTGTTCACATTCGAATTAAAAGAGAAAACTTCAAACTTCAACCTTTAAATGAAGGATTAAGGCATTGAAATGTTAGTATCATTCCAGAATCACTTTCTAGTGGGAACATTGAATAGAGCCACAATTTGGAGTTAGTTGCAGGCCCAACTAACATGGGTTATTCACAATAGTAATGTTGAAAGTGCATAGGTGCTATACATGGTTAGATCACCTTACCAATCACACATTTTTTTTTTATTATTAGGTAAGATATCTCTTATTCAAAAACATTTTTTCAGTCCATGCATGCTTTGGTCGAGAGTTTGAATGAAGAATTAATCAAATACCTATTTTGAACTTGTTTGAGCTCGATTTTACATTTGAATTTACTTGTTTCATTAAGCCTCTTTTTGTATATAACTCTAACCATAAGATAGATAACATTGAAATGTAAATCTCCACCTCACATGCATGTTTGAATTCCTTAGCCTAGGTTGAAATCAACTTTCATAATGTGAATCAATAAAATATAGCAAGGATTTCCCTATCATAAAAAAATTACCATTCAAATGGAGGTTGTTGAAATACTGAGAGGGGGGTGAATCAATATGAACACTTTTTACCACATTCAATCACAATATATGTAAAATTCAACTTTATCAACAATATTCAATAGTTTATCACTTATGCATTCAACATATCATTGCATCATAAACAATATCATTAATCAATTCATAATAAACAACCACATATACACAATACACTAGAATTTACGTGGAAACCCAAATGGGAGAAAACCACATAATGCTTTCTTATATATATCAAGAATACATTCAAAGGAAGCACCAACTTCCAAATTCTCCAGCACCAACTGGAGAAAGGCACCAACCCCCTATTTATAGACTCCAACCTGAAGAAAGCTACAACTCCCTGAATTATCCAACTACAACTAGAAGGAGGCTTCAACCCCCTATTTTATAGGCTCCAACCTGAAGGAATATCCAACTCCATGTTTTATCTAGCTCCAACCAGAAGGATGCCATGACCCCTTGATTTACAGGCTCCAACCCGAAGGAAGCTCCAACTCCCTGAGTTCTCCGACACCAACCAGAAGGAGGCTACAACCCCCTTTCCTTACCCCATCCTGCCACCCTGAAATATAAGTGTAGAATCAAATGTCACTACCACTGATCAACTTGTAACTGCCAATGTCATCAACCAACCTGTCATTGTCACTATCACATCAACCAATGAATGTCACTCTGTGACATCAACCTATACTTGATGATCAATCAATCATCCAACTTGTGACAGTCCCTGTCAACGTCATTGTCATTGTCATTGTCACTGATATATCATCATCAACCAACTATAATCAAATCCACTCATATGGATACCAAACCCATCACCATACCATGTACATAAACCATGTACTAGAACTTGTACCATACCATGTACATCAACCATGTACCACAACTTGTACCATATCATGCATCAACCATGTACCAAACCTGTACCATATCATGCATCAAAACCTATACCATACCATGCACCAAGATCACCAAGAAGTATCTCTATCAATGTACCATATCATGCATCAACTCATGGACCATAACATCACCAAGATGTGTCTCGACATGTACTATCATCACCAAGCATGTACCATAACATCACCGAGATATGCATCAAGCATATACCATATCAGTCATGATATGTCTCAATCATGCCATACACCATGTACCATAAGATATCATCAATGATGTGCCTCAACTAAGTACCATAAGATGTGCCTCAAGCATGTGATAACATCACCATGACACATACCAAACCAGATACCAAGATAGCCAAGATATACTTCTAACAATGTATTATATCATCACAAAGGTGTACCATATCATGTATCATCATCATCAAGACATGCCTCAATCATGTACCATAGCCCTCAATAACACATGTAAATCATACCTATGATCTTCTAGCATACCTGATACATAAAATCACAGACCTGTATCTCTTCCTCAACTTCAACAACGATATAATAACATCTTCATCAAACTTTACCTCACTCTCCTTGGACTAGTTTTGAATTAGTCACAAACCCTAACTTTCAACAAGCATAACTCTGTACCTATAATGAATTAAGGTCTAAAATTGTAACCACAGATACTTTGAGATCTTTGTTCCATCTCTTCAACATTTCAGGGTCTGAAACTTCTTATAACATAAGTTATAGAGAAAATGACATAACTTGCTGAATTTTAGCCTATTCTGGAGAATAAAATTGTACAACATGCCATGTGCTCAATATTTGATATCCGATTTTGAAACTCGCACACAAGATACTAAGGACTGTTATATTTCCCTTGAAATTGGTCTCATAGAATTTTGATCCTCTATGAAGAAGTTATGATTGTTTTACCTGGAACACATGTTTGAGACTAGCTTAAGGACTAGTCAAAAACCCTATCTTCCATAGAGTGTATCTCCAAAAGTGAAACGACCCAGAATCTGAAATATTTACCACAGGTACCTTGATATATCTTCTCAATAGCCTCCAATTTTTTCTATCTGAGTAATTCTAGAAAAAACGTTACAGAGAAAATGGTAAGATGAACTTTAAATAACATAACTTAGAACACATCATCACAAGACTTCATCCTCCCTTGGAATTTCTCCCTTATTCACTTCATATTCCCTCTGGAATTCACCTCATATATCCTTGTTTACCTCAAATAAAAATCACTTGATTTAGTGTAACAAATGAACTCCTAGGCGCCTTATTTATACTAGACATGGCGCCCTCTTTTTAGGGTCAACTTGACCCAAATAAAATTCAATTTAATTTTTAATGATTATTCCATTGAGACTGACTTTACCAACAACATCCTTAATATTTATTGCAATGGGGATGACTTGTAAATTATTGGTTGCAACATCTTTTCTTCGTTTAATTAATTTGGGGCTGACTTGTCACTTCTTGTTACAACTGTTTAGGGCTTCTTAACCATACTTCGAGGCTTCCATATTCAATAGGACATATCTCCTCAACCGTGAGGAACCATGTGATGTACCGCCCATCATTGGAAACAACATGATGAGAAATATCCATCTATGAGGGTGTTACATGCATTTACAATATCCTTTATGTCCTTATTTCTCAAACAATTTCGGGCTTAATGACGCAACCTTCCCCACTCCCAGAGAACGATCGCTCCCACCAGGACCTTCTCAAATCTTTGGCCCGAAGAGTGTCAATGCTCCTCTAATTCCCCGACGGGAATTATTCACCCACAACACTCTCCACTGATCTTCCTTAACAGTCGGAAAATTAGAATTCGCGGTATCGCGAATTCTATGCTTGCGTGCCTTATGCCTCACGAATCCCCGAACCTTGATATGGGTCGAGCGTTGACTTTCTCCCTTTTATTATCAGAGGTTTCCCTATCGGGATATCGCTACTCATGATGTCGACATTTTGAATTTCAAAACTCCGAGCCCCGATGTGCCAATCCTCCGAGACAATGCCACCTGTACTTTGCTAGATCCCGGGGTCCCACACTGCCACGTCACCTTCGGGATATCGCAGATCGCGAATCTGACCTGCAAGTGTTCTCTCTTGTCGAGAACCCCGATTCTCCGAACCCTGATTTGATGGGATTCCTTGACACGTGTCCCCACGATCAACGGTGGTGATCCTATCGGGATATCATAACTCCTGTCCCAACGGCTTGGTGCTTCAACTTGCGATATGCCGATATGCGATGGCACGTGCGAATCTGACGGTTCCTATGAACCCAGATCGATGACACTACTTCCTCCTCAGCTTCAAACCTATGAATGTTCATGCCTTAACCTCCTGGCAACTTTGCGAGATCTATCGGTCCTCGGGTTCTCGTGGGATCTCTCCAGGAGATTTCAACCGTCCGTCCTTCCTTTGATATTTCTTGTGAGGTGAATGAAACGCTTCCTCTGTGAAGACTTGTTCAACCACTTGGCAATCTGTGGAGCTTATTTCGGGCGTTCCACAACACTCCTGCAATTCTCCTCCAGTGAACTGTAGGCCTATTCCTCCTGATATTGTCTTCGCTCCACAAGTCCTTATGAGAACTTTCCGACATGCACTCCTTGCATCAAACTCTCCACACCCACTAAGCATTGAGATTCTTGACTCTGCGCACTAACCTGCGGCAGAAATATTCAATGTCCTTTCTCAGGATCGCAACCCTGAGTCTTTGTCTAGCCTGCACACTCCTTGCATGGCTCTGGTACCCACCTTGCACTTCTGGAAACTTAGAACAAAAGTTCTCTCTATCTGAAACCTGTAGTCACACACTCCTTGCGGAAAAATTCAACTGCACCCTTTGCAGGAATTCTCTAATTCAATATAGAGAAACAATTGAAACTAATTCCTTACTCTCATAGATTTCAATCCAACTATGAAATCACATACACAGCATATCAAAGTAAATGTATGACAGAAAACCAAACATTCATGAGCACATAACCAACATACACAGAGAAACAACACCAGCCATGAAATTGAATCAGAACTGTCTTCTATTAATTCAATAACATCTGTACAGGGGTGTTCTTCACAAATTCTCTGCTTACTCTCTCTTCTTCTTCTCCTGAATGAATGATTCTGAATAATTCTAATACAATGTACAAAGGAGGGTGTCTATATCCGTTTTCCCTCTCGAAAACTGAAACTGTCTAATCTAGACTTAACTATTCTATCTACCAGTATTAAATCTATTAAATGCCTTCTTATCTACTAAGGACGTGAGTGTAAAGGCTCAAGGTCCCCTTTACAATACAAGTGCGCTTCTTTATAAATGACTTCATTTAAAGGACGACGCAATACTTCCAAAGTATTTCAAAATATGTGCTGGCACTGTCCAGCTGTTTCTTCTCAATGTGTTGGCTCGCTTGTCTTGGAAATGCTCCCTGATGAGTTGGCGATGCTCCTGCATCACTTAATGACCACACCTTTGGGGCTTCTCAACCACTTAACCACTTAGCCATCTTTCCAGGGCTTCTTCTAGGGTTGACTAGGTTTGAAATCAATGCTTCTAGAGTTCATATAGAGCTGACATCAATGATAACTAAATTTCCAACAAAGGTTATCTAGGATTGAATGTGCAAATCCAGTACATAAGCCTGATCACCCATAAGGTTTGATTATGAAGAGAAACACCTCCATTTACTTTGAAATGCCATGCCTAAAAATAGAAGTGAGGCTCTTTTATTTGAAATCCCTTTGCTGAATAGAGGCTTAATCCCATATCACTTTCATTTTCTAATGTGGAATTCAGCCCATCAATTAGGTGATGTACCCATATGCCTTTCAAGGAAAGATGTTATTTAAGTCTAGGTGAACCCTATCCCAAATTCAAATTGTTTTCCATAGTGCTAGATCTATATTTGAAGGAACTGAAATGTGTTAATTTCAATTCACATTTTGTGAAGCTAATTTCCCTAATTTAGCTAATGTGCTATGTTGTTCGTCATGGATGAATTGCATGACTTTCTACATGGACCCTAAGATAGATGGAAAAATGAATACACCTAAAGGTGCCACTAAGGATACTAAGCCAAAAAAAATAGAAATTTCTTAGTCCTATATACACATACATATCAAGTAACTCTGACATCCAATGATGGGTTAAGATGAGCATCTTCAAAATCTAAAGGGATCTGATGATTGCTGGTTGGGATGGTTTTGAATGTAATAGATGTATTTCTACTTTTTCCTGTGATTGAAGGTGAAGATTCAACCATATTTGATGAAGGTGTTTATTTGGGTCGAATGACCACATTGAAATGATGCCATGGGTTCCATATAACTTGTTTAGCCACGAGCATTTATTTTTTGAGCATGATTTTCAAGTTGCAGATAAGAAGGTAGGTGTTAAGGAGGTTGGTAAGAATCTGATTGGTGGAGTTGAGAAATATGCCAATTATGTATGTGATGGTGTTTTAGTTCTAGTTATTGTTGTACTTCTAAATCATGCTACTAAGAGTTATAAGAAAAGATAATGATAAACTGATCCACCCTTAGAGTAAAAAATTAAAATAGAGAATGATAAGATGTTATCTTTTGAGGTGATTTATTATGTATGTTAATCTCAATGGGTAGACAATTTGGGACCATTGGGGAAACAAGTATGGAGATATTAGATTATGTGTCGAGTTTAGGAACATAAACCAAGATTTCCTTAAGGATAACATCCTCATTCTTCATATGGAGGAAATCATTCAACAAGTTTCCAGAGTTGAGATGATTTATTTATTAGATGAGAGTATTAGACTATAATCAAATTATCCTTGTTATCCTTAATCGACATAAGATGATGTTTATTACTCATTGGAAACCCTTTTGTTTTAATCAAAATCCATTTGGTTTGATTAATTCTAGGGATATGTTCTAATGTGTTATGTAAATAACATTCATAGAGACATTGGGAAATATCATTATGGTCTAGTTTGATGATCTAACTTCCTTTTCTAAAAAAAATGTGATAATGTTGAACATCTTTAATTTTTTTACTAATTTTCATAAAAATGGAATATCATTATACTTCAAGAATATTATCTTTGGGATAACTAAAGGAACTTGTTATCCCCCATTCCCAGGGATAACTAAGGAGATGAGTCTCGATGCCCTCATGTTGCAAACACAGAGTACCAAGAGGCATATGAGTAGACATGGCCCCCTATCATACCACACATCACCATCTGATCGATGACAACAACATCCACCACACTTAGCTTGGCCCATAGAGGAAAAAAGGTCTTGCTTCATGAGGTAACAAGTCTGATATTATGGTAAGTTTCATTTTAATATTTGAAGAATTTGAACATGTTGCAAAGGATCCTTTATTGATTTTGAAAACATTTTCTTCGAAATTATGCTTTTTTCCCTATTTTACCTTGATGAGTGTCATGGTTTCCTAGTAAGTGGCCTCCCTCAGGGAAAGGGTTGCTACTAGGGGGTCTCCTTGAAGGGTCATCATACCATTCCTTCTCATACTTACCACTGTCCATAATTTCTTCCCCTCCATTTCCCCATCTTTTAGGTTTTCAGACTTATTGACCCAAGAAGCGCATGTACCTCATTTCATGGGAAGAAGGGGCCATTAGGGTCAAAGGTGTCCTAACAAAAACATCATGCAATAAAGGCTCTCCCTGGGATCCCAAGAGAAATGAAACACATCTCAAAAAAGTAAGGAAGCCATAAAATAAATAATTAATTAATCAATAACACTTTCCAAGGTAGAGAGTTTGTGGGCTATGCATTTCCTTTTTAGTGCCCCTTATTGTCTTCAACTTGGAAAGGCATGCGAACCAAGGCAGAGTGTATGTGGTCTATGCATTTCATTTTAGTGCCCCTTATTGTCTTCAACTTGATGATAGATTTAAAATAAATGGCTTGGAAAAATATGCCTTAAAAGCAAAAAGAGGGAAGGGACGTGGCTAGCCCTCAACAAAGGCACCCATAAATAGGACAATATGAGCCCTTGTATGTCATGAAACCCCATACCTAGAATTGTAACCCCATCCACCTCACATTCACTGCATGACTTAGAAAGGTTTCTCCTTGGGAACATCCCATACTTGAGGAATTGGTTCACCCAATAGGGCACTATGACACCCCTCCCATATCTAAATTTGGCAAGTTGTATAATGTCTTTGAGAATTTGTTTATTTTGAAAAGGGGGGATTTGATGCACATATATGGATGGTTCTTTTATTAGATATGGATTAATTGGAATGATATTTTGACTTGTGGACCCTTGGAGGGCGTACTTGTTTGTCTTTGCAGGTCCTTAACATGTGAAAGCTTGATCGTGAAGGCACAAGGTTCCTTGGACCTTCATTTGGGGCATGAAACCCACAGGTTGGGTGATGTGCCCCCTCTTCTTGGGACAACCTAGATGAGGAACATTGCTTTTGGAGGCATTTTATTATCCATTGGAGGTGACTCACTAGCCTTCCTAGCCCCAACGTTTTCCTTTGGAGGTGATACTCTTCTCTTTTAGGGCATGGCATCATCACTTGGAAGGCTAGGGTTTGATGGTGCAAGGTATTTGATGATGATGCGACATGATTTGATGGAGAGGAGGACACTTGTTTTGCACTATAGCACTTGAGGATAAGATATGAGGCCTTTGGAGGCCTAATGGTCTCACTTAGAGGCAAAATGTATCTCATATGAGGGCCTATGTCACCCTTTAGGGCATGACGTAATCCCTAAAGGGGATTTAATTTATGTATTATTCGAATTTTAAGTTGTGAAGGGGAAAATAGAGGAGGTAGACCTCCCTAATTTGCGTTTTACCCCAGTTAAGTGGAAAAATTGGTTTTTCAAGACCTTGTATAAATAAAGGTCTTGATCATTTCATTTGGACATAACTCACTTGAGAATTACATAATTGATGGCTGAAATTTTTGCCCTGCTTGGGAATTTTTCTCTATCTCTCTCTTGAATGTCCTGTGGATGCTACAACTTGTCTATTGGAGGAATAACTAAGGCACTGTCTCTTGATGCTTGTTTATTTTGTAATTTGGTGGAATATTCTTGGTAAAGAATGGTTCTTTTCATGCTATCTCTTGAAATTGGTAAGGAATTTCTACATATGGTTGTTGTTTATTCTTGTTTCATTTTGAAAAGGTTGCTAGGAGGAGTAAAAGGGCTTACACCCTCCTAGATTTACCTTGGTAGTTTTGTTTTCTATAGGGAGTAAAAGGGATTACACCCCTGGAGAAGTAAAAAAACTATCCTGTACACAAGAGACTCCATTAAACCAATTGATAAGGCACTAATCTACTTTCATTGGAGATATAAATTGTTGCATTGGTATGTGTGAATTTTGGAGATATTGCAATTGTTAAAGTTGGAATCAATTCTTCATGCTTTGGGCTTCTTTGTGCCCATAGGATGTCTAGTTTAACCAAGCAATTCTCTTTGCCATTACAAATTAATGCTACATCCATTAGGGATGCTACAAAATCATTTATTCATCATCTGTTTCTCACCAATTTATCGCTAAAATTCAGTTGTAAACCTTGGTTATTGTTCTACTTGTCATTGGTTAATTGTTGGGTCGTTTACTTGCTGATTTCTGTGGCTAGATATTTCTTCCATAGAAATTTTTTGCTACATCCACTTGGATGTTTTAGTAACTTTCTGGTAACACCTAATAAACAACCCTTAAATTCACCAAAGTCTTGCTCTAATCATTGGAAGTTTAACTAGTTATTGCTAGCTTTATTTGTGATATCTTGTACTAGATTTTGGATGGTTAAATTTGCAGCTATTGTTATCATTTATTGCTGATATATATATTTCCATACTTCTGAAATTTGGGACAACAAGGTTTCTTACTTTATTCCCCTTTGTTTAAGGCTTGTATGTCTATTGTTTGTCTTGTTCTGGGCAAGGCTAACACTGTTTTGCAGGTACTCTATACTAGAAAACCATTCTCCATATACAAGACTCACTCTCAAGCCTTACCCCTCCTACAATATTGAATCATAGGGGTTTTCATCTATCATTCTTACACTTTCCATCTCAATCCCCCTAGGGTCATCGATATTCCCCCCTTGTGGGGATTTTATCATCACTAAAGGGAGGGGAGTGTCTATCTAAGGTGACAGTGGGTAGGTACTCCCATACTTGTCACACTTCCATGGATTGGTTTGGGATTTTCCCAAGCTACAAATTGTGCGATAACAAAACTCTTTTAGGTCACACTATCTCTAAGGATAGTGTACTGGAATATTTCTTTGGGATATGCAATATTCTTAAGGTATTTTAATTCTAATTTTGCTCCAATTGCCTCTCCATGATTCAATGAAGAAGAACATCCTATTTAAATAGGATCCACCAACTAAAAAATATTTGATGCCATTAAATAGGGCATAGAATTTGCTCCTCTCTTGGTTAGGATCAAATTTACAAGTGATTTTATTACTTACACTAATGCATCCAAAGACATTGTTTCTACAACACTTAGCCAAAAAGATCAAGAATCCTACGTACAACTTATCATTTTTATCAATAAGAATAAGAATCTTGAGAAAAATAAAGTTAATTATCCTCAAATAGTGAAACATGATTTCTATTAATAAAAGGCATTGGAACTATTTAAATTGTACATTAAAGGATGTAGGGTATAAGTCTTTGTCCCAACCTCGCCCTCACTATTGCATTAGACCAACCCAAATTAATCAGTTTATGGTAAAACAGGGACATGCATATGATCCATATGGATGTCGGTGGCATCCCACCTATTCCAACTGGTTCATTTTGGCAGTTTTCTAGTTTCCTAGTTTTTTTCCTAGTTTTCAGGTCCCTGACTTGCGGGGCCGTTTTGAGGCCCTAAACAACGTTTTTAGAGATCGACACAGTAAAAACTGCTTTATTAGATTAGACCAAAATGTGTAGTCCTCGGATAGACCTTTCCAACGGGCTATCGTGCGCCTAAAACAAAGATCGTATGCAAAAGTTACGACCCCGGGAAGTTGACCGACTAACTTACCCAAACAGGGCCCACATGACTCTTGGTGCTTCATCTCCTAGGGTTAGGTTTTTGGATTTCTAGGGTTTTTGACATTCCTGTTTATTGTAAAAAGGCCTTCAGAGCCTCATTGTAATGATCTTCTTGCGAATGAGCGCATCTGTCACATCTTTTCTCAAAGATAAGTCGCCACCATTCCAACAAGCTTGTTTTCTGCTGCATTTTACAGTTTCAACTTATTTCCTTATTGGATAGAAAACCAGTTTTACTGTATCTCTGTTATTCCGTGTTAAGCATATTTTAATAATCTATATTCATTTCATTCTGCTCATAAAATCCAGATCAATGGTATCAGAGTGGTCTGCTCCTTGTTGTCTTAATGCATGTCCCCAACGAGGTAGGGGTACAAAGAATTGGGTCTCGAGCTTGTTTCTCTTGAGGACAAAAGCTCTCGCACGCCCAAATGACCTCTCATGGTAGGAGAAAATAAAGATGATGGGACAGGAGATCCTTTCAAAATGTTTCTTGAGGAAGCCCTCACGCAACAGAGGAATGAAATTATGGATAGTTTCGTGCAAATCCTTTGGCGACTACCAATAAGCGACACATCTTCCTCGAGTAGAGGTGCCGCCCCCTTCAAGGTACAAATCAACTTCGATATTCCTATATTTGAAGGTCAGATAGACGCGGATGCTGTAGACAAGTGGTTGAATCTACTAGAAGGGCATTTTTCTGTCCATAACTTTTCAAATAGAGAAAAAATTACTTTTGCGCTCCTCAAAGTTGTTCCCCATGTCAAAGATTGGTGGGAAACTTTCTGTGAGCAAAAGGAAACAAAGGAACCCTCATTATTTACAGTCACAACCACCTGGGAATCCTTTAGGGATGATATTAAGGAACAATACTACCCTGTCGGAAGATATGACGACTTGTATACCAAATGGACCACACTGTGGCAAGAAAGAGACCACGCAGTGCCCGATTTCACAAATATCTTCCATACCCTACGCACCAAGTTGGGTATCAAAGATTCAAAGTGACATCTGGTGCTCTGCATAGATACATCCATACCAAAATGGAATTTATGGACATCTCGTCCTTGGGTGCGACCTATCGATATGCCGTCAAAATCGAGTAGAAGCTCAAACAAAAGACGCGACAATTTGGGCCTGGGAACCCCTCGCAGCAAAAGCTAGGAAAGGGCGGCCCCAACCTATAGAACAAAGGATAGAGAAAAGATGGAGAGTATCAAGACAACCAGTCCAAGCCGCAAGAAAAGAAGGACACCAGAAAGACAAAGAAGGATATCGGGAAGTGGTGCGACTTCCATAAGAGCCTTTGGCATAACACTGCTGATTGTTGTTCAAAGCAGTGGCTGGTGGATGAAGTGAAAGCCTCTGAATCAGATGTGGGTTCTGACTTTGAGTTGGAATAAAGGGGAATAAAAATCATTGATGTGGAGCTGAGTGCCACCATTTCTACCACCAAGCTCCAACCTAATGAACCAGACGAGCTAGAAGAAGGTGAGCGCCTTTTCCATTCACAGATGTGGGTAAAAGGCACCCCGCTGCACTTCATCATTGATAGTGGTAGCCAGAAGAACCTCATCTCAACAGAGGTCATCAAGCAACTGGATCTGCTGACAATGCCACACCCACAACCCTACACCATTGGATGGCTCCACCAAGGAAGCGATCTCCGCATCAGCCAACAGTGTCGACTGTCGTACGAAATCAAGCCCTTCAAAGATGAGGTATTGTGTATATGAGTCTAGGCATCGTAGTGTTATTATTACTTTGAACAAGAAATTGTACAGGATACTTGAGGCAGTCCCTCCTAGTGTTATTTCCTTGATCTCTGCCAAGCAATGCAGGAAGGTCATCTCTCAGACCGGGAAATTTGTCTTCTTCGTGATTTGCTCTCAAAGTAAGAGAAAGACCGTAGCCACATCCAGGGCCTCTGCGACCGATCTCTCCACACAACAAAAGCAAGTGGATAAGGTCGTGGAAGAACACTCAGATGTCTTCTCCTCTCTTATCGGGGTACCTTTGCACTGCCAGGTCAAGCATCCCATCGATCTGACCCTAGGCGCACCGCTACCCAATGGGCCTGTCTACTGCCGCTCTCTATTAGAAAATGAGGAGATCAAGAAGCAGATCCCAGAACTTCTCCACAAGGGGAACATCCGTCCCAGCTCATCGCATTGTGGGAGCCCAATCGTACTGGTGCAGAAGAAAGACGGGACCTGGCGACTCTGCATTGATTACCAGGCCCTGAATAAAATCACAGTCTGGAACCGGTACCTGATTCCCTGAATCGACGACCTCCTTGATCAGCTCACGTGGGCCAAATACTTCAGTAAGATTGATCTGAAGTCTGGCTACCACCAGGTCCCAATAGAACATACAGATGTATGGAAGACCACCTTCAAGTCAAAAGAAGGTCTTTTTGAATGGTTGGTCATGCCCTTTGGTTTGACAAATGCTCTAGCAATTTTTATGAGGATGATGGACGATATCCTGTAACCTTTCACCAGTACTTTTGTAGTGGTGTATCTGGATGACATCCTCATCTACAACAAGACTTGGGCGGAACACTTGCAACATATTAAACAGGTTCTGCACACTCTGTGGCAGCACAAACTATATGCAAACCTCGAAAAATGCTCCTTCGGCATGGACAAGGTTCACTACTTAGGCTACATCGTTGATCAGCATGGTGTGCATGTGGATCTAGCCAAGATCCAGGTCATCCGTGACTGGCCAACCCCAACCACACTCTTTGAGCTTCAGAGCTTCTTAGGCCTCGCCAATTTCTATCAAAGGTTCGTGTTGGGATTCTCTCATATCGCATGGGCCCTCAACCAAGTAACCGGGGGTGGCGGTAAGGAAAAGTTTGTGTGGGGCATGTCCCAACAACAAGCCTTCGATGAATTGAAGCAATGCTTGTGCTCATCCCTGGTACTTTCATTACTGAACCTACAACATCTGTTTGAGATCGATACATATGCTTCAGACTATGCTGTGGGTGCCATTCTCACTCAACATGGCCACCCCGTGGCATATCATAGTGAGATGCTATAAGATGTTGTCTGTAAGTACCCTACTTATGACAAAGAAATGTAATCCATTGTGCAAGCCTTCCGCCAATGGAGACATTACATTCTGGGGAAAGAGACAGTCATCCACACTGATCACAAGCCACTACAATTCATGCAGACCCAAGGCAAATTGTAGAATGACCGCCATCAGAAGTGGTCCACATACTTACAACAGTTCCACCTCAACATCAAGTATAAAACAGGAAGTACCAACCGAGTTGCCGATTGCCTCAACCGACCTCCAGTCGCGACACTCACCACAGTGCTAGACTCTTGCGGCCATGAGACCTCTGGATGGCCCCACCTCTATGAGACAGACCTTGACTTCTCCACCACCTACCAAATGTTGGGAGAAAACTCAGTGGTCACTGATTTCCATCTTCAGGACGGGTTGTTGTGCCGTCTGAGCCATCTTTGCGTTCTATCAAGTGAGTGCATGAAGATGATCTAGGAAGCTCACTACAGTCGGGTGGCAGGACACAGGACACTTTGGCGTCGAAAAGACAGTGGCAGTGCTGCAAAAACATTCTACTGGATGAAACTTTGACAGGATGTCGACAAGTATATCAGGTCCTGCACCACCTGCGCTATTACCAAACCGACCACTAAGAAATAGGGCCTGTACACCCCTCTTCCTACTCCTGACAAGCTGTGGGAATCCATATCCATGGACTACATGTCAGGCCTCCCATCCACCAAGAGGGGCAATGACTGTGTTTTTGTGGTTGTTGATCGCTTTTCCAAGATGGTGATTATGGACGCCTACAAGAAGAACATCACGGCAGAGGCCACTGCCAAGCTCTTCTTTGAACACGTCTGGGTACACTTTGGGATCCCAAAAACCATTGTCTCAGATTGGGACAGTCGGTTCCTCAACACATTCTGGTTGAGCCTCTGGTCACTGTTGGATACCAAGCTCACAAAATCCACTGCCTTCCACCCCCAGACAGATGGCCAAACTGAGGTCGTCAATCGGATGATCATACATATCCTGCGCATGTACAATTCCAAGCACCCCCGCACATGGGATGAGAATATTCCCTATGTCCATCATAACTACAACTGAGCCCTGTATAGCTCAACTGGCCACAACCCCTTTCATGTGGGGTTGGGATTCCAACCATTGGGCCCCATGGATGTTACACTACCACTGGTGAACACCTCGGTCGACTCATCCCTTGCTCTACCAGAGGACGACAAAGCCACCCGGTTAATTGAGAGGATCCATCACATCCGCCAATAGGTTCAAGATATTTTATAGAAGTCCAATGCCAAGTACAAGCAATGCCATGATCAACACCGGGTGCCACATAAGTTTTAGGTGGGTGACAAAGTTTGGTTGCACTTGCAGAAGGAACGCCTTACAGGGCCCCATTAGAAGCTTCGCCCACTCTGGTATGGGCCATAAACCATCACCAAGGCTGTGGGTGACAACGCTTTTGCGCTCAATGTTCCCCCTTTCCTTGGCCTGCACCCAGTATTCAACGTGGCTCTCCTTCGGCCAAATTTCCCACCATTATTGGACACCTCAGAGATAGCAGAGCAGTTGACACCAACAAAACTCAACCCCGACTGCATGCAATAGGAATCCAGTGATCAGATTGTGAACACACAGATCAAGGTCACCCGACAACAAAGGATCCAACTTTATCGAGTTGTCAAAGCAGGGCAGCTCCTGCACCAAGGCAAGTGGCTCACCCGGGGCCAAATTCAGCAGAAATTTCCTCATTTGATGGGGGAAATCAACACAATGGAGACCATTGCTTCCTAAGGGGGGAGGATTGATCCATATGGATGTTAGTGGCCTCCCACCTATTCCAACTGGTTCATTTTGGCAGTTTTCCAGTTTCGCTGTTTTTTTCCTAGTTTTCAGGTCCCTGACTTGTGGGGCCGTTTTGAGGCCCTCAACAACATTTTTAGAGTTCGACACAGTAAAAAACACCCTTTATTAGATCAAACCAAAATGCGTATTCCTCGGATAGACCTTTCCAATGGGCTATCGTGCGCCTAAAACATAGATCGTATGCAAAAGTTACGACCCCGGGAAGTTGACCGACTAACTTACCCAAACGAGGCCCACATGACTTTTGGCGCTTCATCTCCTAGGGTTAGGTTTTTGGATTTCTAGGGTTTTTGACATTCCTATTTATTGTAAAAAGGCCTTCAGAGCCTCATTGTAATGATCTTCTTGTGAATGATCTCAGCCGTCACATCTCTTCTTAGAGATAAGCTGCCACCATTCCAACAAGCTTGTTTTCCGCTGCATTTTACAGTTTCAGCTTATTTCTTTATTGAATAGAAAACCAGTTTTACTGTATCTCTGTTATTCTGTGTTAAGCATCTTTTAATGATCTGTATTCATTTCGTTCTGCTCATAAAATCCAGATCAACATATGTTGGAACACGAACTTGAAATTAGACCCACAAAAACTATAAAATGGACTAGTAATTGTTAACAAACATGGACTCTTTGATAACAACTTAACATGATGTTCTTGATGATCTCATTGATTTCGAAGCATTAGTTTTAAAATATGCTTTATTCATACAACCTTACTATAAAACCATAATCTATTTCCTGATAAACGATGACTTCCCACCAACTTTCTCCACCAAGGCTCAAAGGACCCTTTAGTTACAAGTCACTAGGTATGTATTGATCAATCAAATTTTATATTGACGAGATCATTTTTTTTCTTATCCCTATCCAAGAAAGGGGGCGATGAGAGGGGTGTTAAAATAATTCCATTTTATGTATGTGGTAGCTATTTTTATACTAAAACCACTGCCATGGAAGTCTTACAAGTTAGATACTTCTAGACTACATTATACAAGGATTCACATTCACTAGTTTGAAAGTGCGAAGCATGCCAACATTATATTGGAGAGAAAAAAACCCATTTCTTTATCACTTAATCCTATTGAGGTCCAAGTTCCTTTGACCAATGGGGGTTATACTTCATTAGAATCATTACCCTGCTTTCTAGTGTAGGGAATACTTTTATCTTGACCGATACTTACTATTTTACTCAATGCAAAGAAGAAATTCCCTATAAAACTTCCAAAATTGAGGAGGCAATACACTCTTTGGAACAAAAATATATTGTCATTCTTTGGAGTTCTCTCAAAATTGTCAAGATATAATGGATCAAATTTTATCTCAAGTGAAATAATGGTCCAATTCTAACTTTATTATAATATTTAATTATTCTAGTCATATTTATACTACCCTGAAGGCAATGGTGCAGCCAAATCAACCAACAAGAATCTAATTCATATGATCAAGAGATTTGCAATTCCAAATTAGCATTTTCTCTCTAGGAGAAACATATCATGTCTAAGTCATCTACTGGTTGAAGTCCATATACTCTTTTGTATGGAACTCCAATTTATTATCTATTCTTTTTCATACACTTGCATTGGAATTTGTTATTTTTGATTCAACAAATGAAATTCAACCGCTACAACATAGGTAAGATACTTTATTAGAAGTATAACAAGTCAAGAACCAATCCCTCTAACATTTTGAAAGGAAACAAGAGTGGTTAAAAATTGTTTAATAGGAAGACCACCCGCATTACATATAAGTTGAGTGACATTGTTTTGATGTGGAAAAAATCCTATGAGGGCCTATCCAAAAATAATAATCCTGATTTCATTTTTTCCTCAAAAAAATCATAAATTTTTCCATTGTACTAAAATTAAGAAATATATGCTATGTATCATAGATGTGGAAAATGATTCTCTAGGATATCATCATAGACGAGTCAACTCAAATAAAGACTGTGAGCTTTGGAAGATCATGATAAACACGAGAAAACACAAAAATGTCCGTACATTTATTTTTCATTGAAATAATAACATCCCACCATCACACACTTAAGAGAAGAATGGGGGAGCTAGTACTATGATAACCCTAGCAGATTACTTCCCCTCCTTCCTTGGAGTTTATGGATGGAAGGTAGATCAATTTCTAGCTGCAAAAGAAATTGATGACCCCAAAGGACCCAATGGGAATTAATCTCAAGATATGTGTGGACTTTGCACAATATAATCTACCAATAACCCTTGGGGATAGAGATTTTTCCATACATACCAAGCTTGGATGTCAACAAATTAAGAAAACTACACAATAATCTACTTAGGGGGCAAGGCTTGTTCCATTCCATCTACAAAAATGATCATGGAAAGCTATCTAGTTCTCTATATGCATTCTTGTTTAGACAACCTATCATCAAGGTTGCTATGGTCCGTGTAGATATGGTGGAAATGTACATCCCAAAATCTACCATTTAGTTCACTATAACATTAGATGTCCCTAGGAATATGGATATTCCTTTGATCCATTCATATATGATATAATGGGTTTTTAGTCACCATAGATGTTCATGTCTCTAACTCCAACCTCCAAAGTAATTGTCATAAGAATTATCATGGATTTTGTTTTAGCTAAATTGTTGGTTTGACTCCTTAAGCCATACTCAATAGTGATCCAATAGAATTTAGTGAAGTAGAGAACTCCTCCTGGTCCACTTTTTCTAGTGTTAAGTTGAGCTACTCCATCAAATAAGCCACATGGCTTGGATATGTTGATTGTTATCTCTCCTATCACCTTGGGTTTTGTTTGTTTTGCACTCCCTTCAAAGGCTTTGTACAAGCTTATAATATTGTAGTAAATGCACTTAGGAGTGAATAATTTCTCCTAGAAAAGGGCAACGTTTTTAGCTAGATAGATAACCCACAAGACAAAGGATATAAGCACCAAGTGATTCTTCCTAGTATCATTTTTCTCTACCCAATTTTACAGTGCTTCCTATATGGAACACCTTTACCATTGACCCTTATCGTATGTGATTTATTGAGCAACAATCCATATTCCATTTGTTAATTTTCATATTAAGAATAAATGATGGACATTTTCATATTATTCTTTATAAAAGATGAAATATCCATGTCCTTGCCATGACCTTTTTTGTAGATTATCAAAAGTGAGTATTTTATTGTGGAATATGATCTAGAGAATTATTTTGGCCTTAAAAGGTGCCTTGAATGTCCATATGTGGCTCCATTTCCACTCATTTTCACCCTGTCCTTGGTATGCAATTGATACTTTATATCCAATGTTGACCTTGCACAAGCCTCCCATTTTATTTTCTTCCCATACTAACACATCCTCAATATCCTTGAGTATGAGAGAAGTCACGATTATTATTGAACTATACTACACCCATTTTCCATGCTCAATATGTATGCATTCTTCCATCATTTAGATCATCATACAATGAAATTCCCACCATATACACCTACAAGGGTGCATATATTTTGTGAATTCTGAAAATGATTGAATAATCCATGTGATAGTATTTGTGCCTATAAGCCATGAAAAATATCTCCTATAAATGGATACAATCTTATCATAGAATTAGAACATATGTGTCCTCATGTTAAATTCTTGGCCAAATATCTAATCCACTCTTTTATAGTAAAGGGTTATATATGTTTCCTTCTTAATACCAACTGCCATAGTCCCTCAGTAGACAATTTCCCCACATAATTTTATTTTCCAAATATTTTTGAAGTAGTTAAGGTATTTGAGTCCCCATCCTCCTAGCCTATTTGGATTCAATAGTTTATTCCATGTTACTAAAGGAATGACATCCTTTTTCTTCTTTCTAGCCCAAAAATATTTGAAACCAGTCTTCCCAATCTTGTTGAGAATGGATTTAGGTAAGGCAAATAAGGTCATCCAATAGTTAGGAATTGCTTCTAATATGATTTTGATAAGAGTTAGTCTATCTCCAATAGGTATCCAGAGTCAACCTCATCTGTTTACACACACACACACACACACACACACACACACACACACACACACACACACACACACACACATGAGGTTGACTCCGAATGACATATAGTTTCTAAAGGGCACTGAAGCTCTTTTGAAAGGGCATTGAGACACATGTCTCTGATGGGCGTCGAACAAGTTCATGCAAAGTGTCTATACACAAATTTGGATGGGTGCCAAAGTAAGTTCCATTCCATTGCCAATGCATGAGTTTCTTCAACCTACCAAAACACGAGCCTTTATTGTGCATCGAAACGAAGGATTCTCTAATGCCTCAAAAACATATTTTTTTCAATTGCATCGTAAATGCAATTCCTTCAACCCACCAAAAACCAAGTTACTTTGACTTGCTAAAAGCAAATTATTTAGACTTGCCAAAAAAAATCCTAGCTGTCCATCTTGTGATTAGGATTAAATCCAAGCCATTTATTTCTCAACTATTCATTGAGTCCTTATCCCTAGACAACATGGAATCTACCATATGGACCTTGACCACATCATCCACTGTACGGTCCACATCATCAACTGTACAACCCACATCATCATTTATACATAGGATTTTCCACCATGGACCATGTCCACATCATCATCCCCCCTAGACAACATGGAATCTACCATATGGACCTTGACCACATCATCCACTGTACGGTCCACATCATCAACTGTACAACCCACATCATCATTCATACATAGGATTTTCCACCATGGACCATGTCCACATCATCATCCACACACTCTTGTTTCCCTTATGGCACTTATTCATACTCGTTAACTATATGGTCCATGCCATCAATTTGTATGGACATGTGGCCATTTACTTAAATTTGGCTTGTCGTACCCTCAAAATTTTTCCCATCTGTGATGTGTTGCATCCCAAGGAACTTTTCATCCTTGGTACACACACACTTTTTCTCCCTGATCATATTGCAAATATATTTTTATCTTTGTGATATGGAACCTCTTTTCTTCCTTATCGTATCACCACAAATTTTTACTCTTCATGACATATCCCATTGTAAGAAACTTTATTTCCATGTGAAATAGGGAAAAAATATTCCTTTGTCAGATCGCAAAGAATACATTCTAATCCTTGTGATATATCACATCACAAAGATATTTTTATCTCTGTGACACACACCTTTCACCCAAACTTTATAATTCCCCACTCTGAATCAAATATAATTACCCAATTGACCTAAAGAAAATTACCAATTTAGAGATGCATTGATTCCAACAAAGGGAACTTTAATAAAATTACTTACTCTATAGGAGCAACAGTGAGGTACTTACCTATGGTGAAGAAACCAACATACATGTAGTTTGGGAGCGAGATTTGTTATAGCACAAATTGCCACACCTATCCATTTATGACACGGCCTTACCCTTTTCCCTAGCTTGCTTAGCAAAATCCCAAACTTTCCTCATCAAAGTTATCTAAAAAAAATGAGTTTTGTCGATATCCATGGGTTTCCTTTGTGCAACACATGGATATCCGCGCCTTGCAATCTTACATCTTGCGTATGCCCTAAAAAAATATGAAAAATAAAATATTTCCACAATTTTGGGCGGGTTTTTTCAGTTGGGCTCGTTTCCCAACATTCATGAGCCCATACTAAACAAAATTCAACCTCCCCAACCTATTTGGGATGGTATAAAAGCACCATTTAGGGAAAATATGAGGACACGTTTGATGGTGCAAGGTTATGCCACTGATATTTAGCAAGCTTCCATAATCCCTTCATTCTCTGAGTCACATCCCATGACCTGGAAACTCCTTTTCCAGTGTTCCTTCCTGTCCTATATAGACATAAAGTGTGTTCCTATCCTTATTGGGTTATTTGAGGAAGATCCTCATTGCTGAGTTGATGCTCGAAGGACTTGTGGAGGAACCTGAGCAGTTGGCTCCAAAGTAGTGCCAAAAGTTGAATCGTGTTGTAACCAACTTTAACATATTGTTAACAATCAAAGAGTTCTCTTTCCCTCCTATCTTGTGTTCATTGCAATGTTATATGTTGTCGTTTTTCATATATGCTTTGATTTATACACATGATATATGCCACTTGAACCTATAACTACCTTGTTTCAACTCTGTTTTGGTTTCCTATTGCAGGTTGGTTCTGATACAGACCATCAACGCTTTAGGAAATAAGAGCGGGGATCGACATCGAATGGAGGGTTTAAGGTGTGAGTCTTCTCCTTTTCCCTTCCTGTCTCGCTCCTAGTAAAAGTAGTTATTTCTTATTTGCATGCTTGTTTGTGAGGGTATATTTCAGTCTTCTTAATTTGGTCTTGCTCTGTTGTGACTTGACCCAAGGTCACTGGGGAAAAATCCTTTAATCATGATTTTGTAGAGACACCTTGATTTGAAAACCACAACAAAGAGTGGGGGATGACTCTCCACCCAACCGTAGACCTTTCTACCTAAATATTTAGTAACAGGTCACCCCGAGCCCTCAATCGAATACTATGGCAACGATTCCTTAGACTTTTCCTCTCTATATCTAATCCAAAAGAGAAATATCTTTTCTCCTTCTTTCCCCTCCTTGTATAAACTCCAAGAAATCGATCCCTAGGATCCACTTGAATTCTTTAGTATATATATTTTTAGGGTTTTTCCATAGATTGTCATTACTTTATTTACCATTTTCTTTAATTACCCAAATATCCATAATAAGTACTTATTATGACCCCCTTTAGGATAATTATTATATACTTCTTTATTATTATTTATTCATATAAGTGCTTATTATGACCATTTGAGGAGAATTCTTATATTCCTATTATTATTATTATTATTATTATATATTAAATAATAATATGGGGCATGACATACACCCCTCCTTCAAAAAACTTTGTCCTGAAGTTATTTTTGATTACGTTACTTATAAGTTTTTATTTAGCTCACCATATCCTCCACAAAACCCTCTGTTAGCTCTTATATCTTCCAATGCACCCTTTGTTGGACTAGTATAAATCCACCCTAATGACTACAATAAGCATAGAAAGTCCACATCACAACACTAAGGAAGCGCAAGTACTCTCTAGCTGTCCTTCCTGACTTTCAAAACCAGGCTTAAATCCTACTAGTCTATTTGGAGCCCCAAGGCTCGAGACCTCATCTGCCCAAACATGCATATGGATTGGTACTCACGTACATTGGGAATCTTGAAAGGCTAACTCCCTCCACAACAACCAGGTGCAACCCCAGGCATCGAAGTCCAATTCCACAACACCACCGTCGAGCAACACTCTAGCCATTCTTCGAGACTTCGACATCACAACTCCAATACAAGGCATACAAATTATTGACATAAGTAGTATATTGAATTCTCCCCACCCCATGAGATGTTACTTGTAATATTCTCCTTCGTGGTTATCGGGTCCCACGAGATCATCAAATAAAACGACCCTCTCGACCCACTAGTGGATAACCTAACAATAACCACCTCACATCATGCAATCATTGCTTTAGTAATTATATCAACATCTCAAAGAAAACATGCTAACTCTCATATGTAATTATTATAATACCACATCATTATCACCACATATTCATGCACACCATCATAAAATATTTCCATGATGTCATCACATCAAGGACACTATCATCAGAAATATAACCTCAATACATCTTTATCAAAGACATAGCCCTTCGTCAAAATAATTAATGGAATCACATAAAATCATAAGTAAATACCACAGGCTCTTAAGATAACCTCGTGAATATAATTCTCAATACATAATGTATATAAGCAATAAAACATCATGTCTTTGTGGTGTAGAGCAGTCGGTGAGGGAGTGTGATGTTAAGGCACTCTGTAAGTGAAGTCACTGGTTTGAAACCTCTAGGGACACCTCAAATCTAACCATGTTATTGGATGGTGCAGTCCAGGCTGGGTGCGATCCTCAGGTGATTTTGATAGCTTAGATGCACCTGGGTCATGGCATCTCAGCCATAGGCCAATCCAACAAGTTAGGGATATTTAGCTAACAAAATAAAAAGAAATAAAACATCATGGAAATTTTTATCATGATTCATCAACACAATCAAGCCCCTATATTGCAATATCATGAATACCATCTATCACATCTAATGCAAGAATTATCATTAAATTATCCACGTAGGGCATGGATTTATTTGGTTTAGTTTGTCAGTCCAAGCTAACTCAACAAGGATCATTAGTACTACGAGTGCTACATGATCATCATGATACCAATTGTTTCATGATTATCAATTCCTCTTCTTTCAACAAGAAGGTTGAAATGTTATGGAATCTGTATAGTCACACTATTAGATGCCAAGATTCCCATTTAATCCATTTCATATTTCCTTGAGCATGTGAGTATTTAATTCATAAGAAATTTCCATTGCATTTCCTACCCCAAAACTCTCAACGACTCACTTACAAATTTCCACATCATCACAATGTTTAGTTATAATCCAACAAGGTATAATTCATGCAATTTACAACTAATAAAAAAGTACAAAACCCAAGAAATTGTCCTCATTCTAGAGTATCTTTTAGAAAGCAAACAAAGTGAGAAAACATAGAGAGTGTTATCGCATAATTTGTAGGTTGGGAAAATCCCGACCCAACCACCAAATGGCGACAACTTAGAGAACACCTACTGCTCTAGGATCTTTTCATCGATGTGACTTATTAAAGATTTGTATTAAATGAGCATAAAATTGAAGTGCACCATAAAGAAGGAAAAGCTCAATAATAAAGAGACATAAGCATCAAATCTGAACACAAAAAATTTGATAACGGAGTTCGTCCTTGATGGACTACATTTCCGGGTCCTTCTCTCAAATGGGTAGGCCTTTCTATTAACTCAACAAAAGAATTTGGAAAAATACATAAGTATACCTTATTATGGAATTAAGCTGTAGAAGTTTTGCTAAGATCAGAAAACAAACAACACCATTGAATTCGTGGCGTCGAATTACCCAAAAATGGTTGTCTCCATGCCTCAATATGACTCTGGCACTCCCAGGCCCATGAGAAATATCGTCTTGGTTTCTGTGCCTGCAACCCTTCAATTAATTCTCTAAAATCTTCCTTGTAAAATGTGCTCGATTGTACCATCGAGCGCCCCTCCTCTGTGCATTGGAAAACTATGTTTTTAAATTAAAATTTAGGTAGAATATTCAACATGGTTGTTTGGCCCAATGATTATCAGAGACTATATTTAAAAACATTGGTTGGGGAGGTCCCGGGGTCGAACCCATTGGCCTCCCCCTTTTAGCTAAAAGTTATAACAAACACCATAAATGGCGCTAACCACTTCCAAGTTTAGAGGTTTTTTCGTTTAGATTTGTTGAAGCCGGTTACAATGGGGTCAACCACCATATTTGGTGGAACCTCCGCTAGATTTGGTGGGCCGAACTTTTTAATTTTGCAATTTTGGTTACGGGCCCCCATTGGGCATTTTCCCACTGCCACGTGGCAACCCATGACTGGGCCACATGGTGACCATTCATCTGCCCACATCACCTTCTTGCACAGTCAACTGCCATGTCACCTCCTACCTAGTCATCTTGCCACGTCACCTGCCAGGTGGCTATATGGATGCCACATATTGTACGACCTGCCATGTGGTTGTATGGACTGCCACATGGCACTTTTCGATTGGTCCACATACCGACCAGAAAATGCCAAAAATGGGCGACACATGGAAGCTTCTGGTGCTGCCACATCATCATGACACATGTTGATATATAACTGTGCCACGTACCCTGTACGAACATTGACGTCAACAATACAGATGCTGACTCATCCCTATTAACTGGGCTAGGTTGACCATAAGTTTGACCGCGGATATATTTTGATCCGTAACTCCGTTTGACGAACCGTTTACGCTATTGGAAATATTGTGACGCGCTCTTCGAGATGATGCTAATTTTTCTAAGTTTTGAGGACTTTGAATCTTTTCCTTTTCTCCACTTGCTATGGCCAATTTGAGCTTCCTAAGGAACTTTTGAGAATTCTGAGTTATCCTTAGGCCTCCCTGGATCCTTTCGGATCAAGCCTTCCCACTGAGAGATTTTGGACCACCAAAATCATTTATCAATCAATAAGTAAGTGAGGGAAGAGTTCCCTCACTTTGTCTTTCTCCATCCACTTTGCCTTGCTTGGATGTGTGCCCTCTAAGCCCACTCAAAGATAATCGACATCACCTATGCGTGAATTCCTCGTCCTTCTGTCTAGGATGATATGTTCCTTTAACTCGTCCAAGTACTCAGGAGAAAACTCATCAACTAAGGGTAGTGAAACTTCCTCACCTTGATCCATGATCATGGGAGGCTACAAAAGTTTCAATTTTTCCACGTTTACAACTGAGTAAATCTGCATATAAGGTGGAAGATCTAGATGAAAACAATTGGTGTCGCTTTTCTCCAAAATAGTGAAAGGTCCATATCAGATAGGCTTGAGTTTCTTACCTTCACCCTTCAATCACTCCTTGCTGATGTGAAGCTATACCTAGAATTGATGATCAACCCTGTGCTTGTCATGTCGAGCCTTATACCATGCTTGAATTTTCTCCAACTGTTCCCTAATTGCTTGGTGCACTTGCTGGATCCTTTGAATGAACTTGTAGGCCTTGTATTCATTTATTTCTTCATTTGAATCGATTTATTTCCCATACATCAAGTCCAAAGGGACCTTAGGAAATTATCCAAAACATGTCTCAAATGATGAACACTGAGTGGAGGAATGTAAGGCTTGATTGTAAGCATGCTGAATATAGGGTATCTGGTCATCCCACAACTTGGGATGTTTACTGCAGTAGCCTCGAAGCAAATGTACCACTGTTCGGTTAACAACCTCTGTGTGACCGTTGGTCTGTGGATGAAAAGTTGTACTCCTCTTCAACTTGGTGTCCATCATTCTCCACAAAATTTTCCAAAACTCTCCAAGGAATCGAGTATCTCGATCCGAGTTAATGGACATGGGAAACCCAGAGTGGAACCAAACATATTGAAATAAGAGATTAACAGTCTACTCAGCAGTGAACTACTTTATACATGGCATCAAGATACACATCTTTCTAAACCTATCCACTACTACATATAAGTAGTCATGACCCATTTTTGACATTGGTAAACCCCCTACAAAGTCCATGGAAATACTTTCCCATGGATGAGATGGAACATGAAGTGGTGAGTACAACCCCAATTTTCTATTAGTGGTATTACAAGTAGAGCACATCACACACCCTTTTACATACTTGGTTACAATTGCTTTCATCTAAGGCTAGTAACAAAACCTTTGCAGATGAGCCATGGTTTTTCCTACCCCAAAATGCCCAGACACAAGAGAAGTGTGAGCTTCTCGTATTACATGGAATTGTTCATTTTTAGGAATACATATGTTTCCAAGATGGTAGAGTAAGTTCTCTTGCAAACAATAGTTCTCCACCTGTGCACCATGGGTTAGCTTCTCACATCCTTAAAATCTTCATCAACAACATATTTTTCAACATAGCTATCATGAGATAAGAAGCATTCTTCAAAACAATAGAAGCAACAATAGGAGGTCTAGAAATCATATCAGCTACTTTGTTACTTGTACCCCTTTTATACTTGATTACCAAATGGAATTGTTGAAGAAAACCCATCCACTTGTAATGTTGAGATTGCTGCAGCTTGGTTTGTGCTTGGAGATACTGTAAGGGCTGGTGATCTCTATGTATGATTGTTTCCTTACCTAACAATTAATGCTTCCATTTTTTCACACTTTGAACTAATGTATACAACTCTTTATCATATGTAGGATAATTAACAACAACTTGGCTAAAATTTTAAGAGTGGTAACAGATAAGCTTACGATACTGCATCAAATATACTGCACCCATGGCGTAACCGCTAACATATGTCTCGATCTCAAATGGTTGTTGAAGATTTGAAAATGCTAATATTGGTGTTGTACTGATCTTTTCCTTCAAAGTGTCGAAGGCCTTTTGTTGCTTTCCTCCCCACTGAAAAGTATTCTTCACACTAGTCAAGGCATGCAAAGGAGCTGCAATAAATGAGAATTTTGCGATGAATCTCCTCCAGTATTGAACTGCACCCAAGAAGGTTCATACTTCAGTTACATTTTTGTTCTCAGACCAATTTACAATTACATCAATTATGGAAGGATCAATTTTCAATTGTCCTCCTACAATATGATCTAAGTAAACCGGTGTAGTCTTTCCAAACTCACATTTGAACAATTTTACATACAACTTTTCCCTTCGAAAAGTATCCAATACTTTCTCTACATGCCGTACATGTTCATGCCAAGTCCCACTAAATATAAGAATATCATCTAAATGCACAATTACAAATTCATCTAAGAATGGCCTGAATACATCATTCATTACATGCATGAAGGTCGTTGGGGAATTACAAATCCCAAATGATATAACTAACCAGTCAAATAGACCTTGTTTGGTTTTAAAGGCAGTTTTCCATGCATCCTGTTCTGGAACCTTGATATGATGGTAACCAATGCGCAAATCCAACTTAGTGAAATAAACAACATTCTTTAATTGAACAAGTAAATCATCTATACAAGGAAGAGGGTATTCATTTTTCACCATGATTTTGTTTAAGGCTCGATAATTGACGCACATTCGCCATGTGCCATCCTTCTTTGGCACCATCACAATAAGAGAACTGCAAGGAGATGAACTAGGTCTGATGACCCTTCTGTCCAACAATTCATGTAACTGTTTTATGATTTCTATCATCTCCACAATCGACGTTCTGTACATGCCCACATTATGAAGGGGAGAATCTTGTTGAAGATGTATTTCATGTTGGATTTCCCTCTTAGGAGGTAATCCATCTGGTTCCTGAAAGACCTCATCATAATTAGAAACAATATCAATTAATGAATTCTTATGGGAAGGATCACATTTTTGGAAGGCATCAGATATTCCAACATCCTTTTCTCTTACAACCATGAGTACATATCTCTTATTAGTGTTTATGAGTATTTTCATTTTTCCTGCACTAACAAGTGTTGTGTTAACCTTCATGCTATGGGCTCTAACAATATATTCCACTCCTCCTTTAGTAAGGTGATATTTGTTCTCATGATGAAAGAATACTGCTTTTCTATCATACATATATGGACTCCCCAACACTATGCCACATATATCAAGTGAAACAACATCCAAATCAACTTCATCAACCAATTTTGAAGCAATAGAAAATCTAAATCTACACTTCTTGGTGACATTAAGTTTTGCTTTGTCGCATACCCAACTAAGAGGATAAGGCTTTGGATGTGGTTTTATTTCAAGAGTCATTAAGATAACTTGGGAACCCATATCAAACAAAGTATCAATCTTAGTATGTTTAGATACAACCCTTATGTGAAATAATTCATTCTTCTTTCTTTCATCATCATGAGATTCATTAGTGGAACTTGAACTAGCATGAAGGGAATCTTTAGATTGTACTACAACCACTATGATATTTTCCTCATCTCCTGAATCAGAACCAAGATCTTGTTGACTGTAGCAATGGTCTTTGTTTTCCCCTTTCCACCGAACTACTTTGGTTTCTTCTCCAGATGTAGTTTCCAAAAGTGCTCATCATCGTGTCCATCTTTCTTACAATGAGTGCAAGATGGATTTCCTTCTCCCTTCTTTGTAGTGGCGGTCCTTTTGTCCCTCCTTTTAAAATTTCCTTTAAACTGATTATGTGGGACCTTAGAGGGATTCTTTGTGGGATCGTCTTGAACATTCTTTCCTCTATTTTCAAGGTGAGTGGCTTACACACAAACTTCGTCAAGACTGGTGGGGTTAAAAATTAGTAAAGTATGACGAAAATAACTATGAAGTGCACCAATATACTTCATTAAAGTTTCATAAGAATCTAAAGGAATGTTTAGTGCAAGTGCTTTATTCCTAAATTCTTCCATGAAACTTTGTGTTGTTTGACCTTTACTTTGTCTTAAAGTTTTCCATTCCATCATTGCTTTATGTAAATAACCCAATGGATAAAATTGCTTCCTTATTGCAGATTTAAATTCCAACCATGAGGAAAGAATATTACCACACTTACTTCTGTCCCGAAGCTTTATCTCCTACCAAATGAGAGCAGTTCCTTCCAACCGAAGAGAGGCCAATTGCACTTTTAATTCCTCTTCATCAATCTGTTGTACATGACAATATACTTCAACCTGTCGGATCCAATTATCTAGACTTTCAGGATTAGCATCCCCATTAAACATAGATAAAGAAAAATTTACATCAAGCTATAATAATGGTTTCTTAAAAGAGGCTTTATGACTAGCATTAGAATGATGAGAATGATGAGAGGAAGAAGAGCTAGAACTCGATGGTGAAGATGGAGGCTCGGGGGGGTTTCCTCCAACCTCTTGATTCACAGAAGCATTTTCATTTACTTGTGCTTCCTTTTTATTCCCTCTCTTCTTCATCCTCTTGTAGTAGGCTCCATACATTCACTCAACCATTTATGACATACGATAGAAGACCAAATGGAATTTTTTCTCCTGTTCATCACGCTTGTCCTCTTCATCCATTTTCTTCCTTCAGGATGCATGACCAATCTCTGGGTTGAAAGTCTTAAGTGTTCCTTCACCCTGTTTATGCTTGGCCCTAGTAAGCATTCACACTCAACAATTCAATTCAAAGATGACTGCTCTGATACCAACATGATACGGGATATTTTCATCGATGTGACTTATTAATTGTATCAAATGATCATAAAATTGAAGTGAAACATAAAGAAGGAAAATCTCAATAATAAAGAGACACAATCATCAAATACGAACACAAAAAACTTGATAACAGAGTTCTTCCCTGATGGACTACGTCTCCGGGTCTTGCTCTCAAATGGGTAGGCCTTTCTATTAAGTTAACAAAAGAATTTGGCAAAATACATAAGTATACCTCATTTTGGAATCAAGCTACATAATTTTTGCTCAGACCAGAAAAAAAAACAACACCATTGAATTCGTGGCGTCGAATTACCCAAAAATGACAGTCTCCACGCCTCAATTTGACTCTGGCACTCCCATGCCCATGAGAAATCTCGTCTCGATTTTTGTGCCTACAACTTGCAACTAATTCTCTAAAATATTCCTCGTAAAATGTTCCCGACCGTACCGTCGAGCGCCCCTCCTCCGTGCATTGGTAAACTGTGTTTTTAAATTAAAAGTTGGGCGGAATGTTCAACATGGCCTTTTGTCCCAATGGTTATCAGAGGCTATATTTAAAAATGTTGGTTGGGGATGTCCCGAGGTCGAACTCGCGGGCCTCCCCTTTTTGGCTAAAAGTTTTAACAAATTCCATAAATGGCGCTAACCATTGCCAAGTTTAGAGGATTCGTCGTTTAGATTTGTTGAATCCAGTTACAATGGGGTCGACCACCATATTTGGTGGAACCTCCATAGGATTTGGTGGACCGACCTTTTTAATTTTGCAATTTCGGTTACATGCCCTCATTGGGCATTTTCCCGCTGCCACGTGGCAGCCCATGACTGGGTCACGTGGCGACCATTCATTGGCCCACGTCACTTGCTTGCACAGTCAACTGCCACATCATCTCCTGCCTGGTCAGCTTGCCACTTCACCTTACAGGTGGCTGTACGGATGCCATGTGTCTGCCACGACCTATATGACATGCCACATGGTTGCACGGACTACCATGTGGCACTTTTCCATTGGTGCACATACTGATTGAAAAATTCCAAAAATGGGTGACACGTGGTAGCTTCTGGTGCTGCCATGTCATCATGCTGATGTCATCATGACACGTGTCGATCTCTGACTGTGCCACGTACCCTGTATGGACACTGATGTCATCCGTACTGATGCTGACTCATCCCTATTAACTGGGCTAGGTTGACCAAAACTTTGATCGTTGTTGGAAAAATTGCAATGCGCTCTTCACGATGATGCCAATTTTTTTGAGTTTTGAGGACTTTGAATTTTTGCCTTTTGCCCACCTGTTGAGGCCATTCTGAGCTTCCTGAGGAAATTTTGAGAATTCTGAGTTATCCTTAGGCCTCCCTGGAACCTTTTGGATCACCTACCCACTGTCACCTGAGGTAGGTATTCCCATCACTTTAGAGATGAAAGAATCACCTCAACGAGGGGAATCTTGGTGACCCTAGGGGGGAAATGAGACAGAAAGTGGAATGATGGAAGTGTAGCGTCTATAGGTCAATATACTAAGCAAGAAAATGATTGAGAAAGAGTCTTGGTGGTATCCAAGAGTTTCCAAGAGATAAGAGTAATTGTAAAGAGTGATGTACCTTCCCAAGACACAAGAACAAGCCAAGTATATGCGTATAATGTTAGGTGGACAATAAAGTTAATCTTTTTGTCCCTAATTGCAACAATAAACAATGATGTATATCAGAAACAAAATAATAATGAGAGTTATAAAATAAAGTTGCTTAAAGCTTAGTGAAAAGTACAAGAGACAAGTTAGCAAATTGACTAGTTTAGCTCAAGAAGACAACATAAAACTTTAGCAACAATGTAAGGTTGTTGTAAACAGGTTTTGCAGAAATAAATATCAGCCTTATGTTTGTAAAAAATAAGTTATTACAACAAAGAATTCAACCATCAAAACTTGCCAACAATCCACCCAAAAAGTACACTAGTCTTAGTGGATTAATGTGGCAAACGTTTAGCAACTTTCCACGGTTGAGTAGTAAGTTATAAAAGAAAATGTACTACGGCTTCTGCATCCCTAATGGCTGTAGATGAAAATTTATAACAACAACAAGAAATACTTATCACATTGAGACGTTCTAGTGGAAATGACAAGCCTAGAACATCAAGAAGAGATCACAATTTGAACAAGTTGATTATCTCATGTTTTCACGTATCCCAATGCAACAATTTTATTTCTCCAATGCAAATTGAAAATGATTGGCGCTTTAACTATTGGTTTATGGAGTCAAAGAATGAGTTAACTATACTAATTCCTTGGGTATGTAAGCCCTTTTACTCCCCAAGCCAAGTAAAGCTGAGCAGGAAGTGTTAGGAGGGTGTAAGCCCTTTTACTTCTCCTAGCACTAACTTAAGCAACAAATTATTTCCAAGACAAATATTGATGGGCTTAGTGGGGTTGTATGCCCTTATACTCCCCAAGAAATCCAACTATTTAACCTTGCATCCAAGAGAAAGAGACCACAACAAGATAAAACCCTTCATCTAGAGTAAGAATAGACAAGAGAAACTTCTACTTTACCAAGAGTTATCCACCCATATGAAAGAGAAATACTCCACAAGAGGTAGCGCACCACTTCTTTCCACCAATAACAAAGAAAACCATAACAAGTGCAAAGGATAGAGAAAATTCCCAAGAATAACAAAAATTTCAACCAAGTACTCACAATGGGAGAGTTGTATCATGAAATGAGATTCAAATGATCTCTATTTATACAAAATGTCTTAAACATTGTTTGTCCACATAAGTTAGGGTAAACATGAAATAAGGGGGAAACAACCCTTATTTTTCCCCTTTACACAAATAATATTGTTTAATTTTTACTTTTTCACATGAAAGAAAACCCTAAAAAATGACATCACCCTCTAAGGGTGACATTTTGAACCTTTGAGAAAATCATTGGGGTGCAAGGTTGAGGCCATTGGGGATCATGAAGTGTCCCTCTCAAGCGCTATAGCCTCCTCAAGTCTCCTCCCACCAAATCATGCCAAGTCTCAAGTATCAATTCCATCACTACCAAACCCTAGCCCCTCTATGACATCAAACCTCAAGAAAGTGACGTTTTGCCTCCAAGCAAAACATTTGAGTGGTAGGGGATAGGTTAGATCCTCCATGATTCCATGTAAGCCTCCAAAGGCATGTCTACGTGATCTGATACGTGGTCCCTTGACATCCAACCTGTGGGCTTGAAGCCCCATGGAAGCCCAAGCTAGGCTCGTTCCTCCAAAATTGTCCACCAATTGGGTCTTGCAAAAACAAATGGATATGCCCTCCAAGAATCTAAAGTCAAATCATCATGATAAGTAAATCAAATCAATAAGAGAGCCACCTAAGCATGTTCATCCAAAATACTTCATCAAATAAACCAATGCTCAAAGACCCTATGCAATTTGCCAAGTTTAGGTATGGGAGGGTCGACAAAACGACCTATTGGGTGAATCGTTCCTCAATTTTAAGGGTGTTTCCTGAGGGGACCTCCTTCTAAATCATGTGGGTGATGTGTCATGGATGAAGTGAATTTTTTTTGGGCATGGGGTTCGTGACATACAAGGGGTTGTAGTGTCTAATTTATGGGTGCCTTTGTAGAGGGTGTGCTGCACCTTCATTTTCAATGCAACCTTTTTCCAAGCCCATTTATTGCCTTTAATTGTTTTTAGGATGTTTCCAGGTTGAAGCCAAGGTGGGGATTCTACCTAAGCAATAAAAATGGTGCCCACCTTGACTCTACCCTGGTAAAATCATGCTTCACCAAGTTATAAACATGTGTGGGGCTTCTACCTAAGCATGAAAAACAATGCCCACACATGTCACTCCCTGGTTGGAATTCGCTATTATATTTTTTTTACGGGTCCCATCAATTTTTTATAAGAGACGTTTCATTGTTCTTGGGATCCTTGGGTGAGAATATGGAAAGTTAATGGTTTGTATTTTATCTTTTTCCCACTACAAGCCTCTGGGAATTCAACCCCTTCTTCCCATGAAAGGAGGGACAACCCATTCTTCGGTCAGTACACCCGAAAATCCAAAAAGGTAAGGAGATGAGGGGATGAATTTGGAAAGTGACAAGTATGGTTAGGTATGGCACGATGACTCATCAAGAGGACCTCCCAGTAGAAACCCTATCCCTAAGGTTGACCCACTTACTAGGGCGCAATTTCAACCACCAAGGTAAAACAAGGCAAAGAGCGTAATTTCCAAGAAAACATCACATAATCAAAAGGAGTAATCGTTGTAACAAACTCAAATGCCTCAAATATTGAAATGACATTCACCATAATACTAGACTTGTACCTCATGGAGCAAGACCCAATGTCTTCCGAAGGCCATCTGATGTGGTGGATACCGTCATGATCAACCTGGAGCGTGGTGGTGAGGTGGCTCTCCATCTGTGCAAGTGGAAACTACTGGTGAAGATGTCTCTCGGTACTCCATGTCTGCAACCTAAGGGCCTCAAGACATCATCTCTTTAGCTATCCTACAAAATGGGGATAACATCTAGCTCCTACTTGGGGACATGTGCTCTCCATAGAGTGCATGAGAACCGCAACATATATTGGTAGACCCGTTCCTACACTAAAAAAAAAACTATAAAATCTAGGGTGGTTCTATCACCCTTCACCCATATATATCAAACCAAAAATGAAACTAAAAAAAAAGAAAATTTGTAGCATTTAAAAAAAATAATTCTAAACTAAAGTGAAATCAAAATGCAAGTAGAGAAAAATGAAATATGAAATGCATCTAAACTAACATGAGCAATCAAGATGAAAAATGTAGGGAAAGCAAGATGACCTACCTACCTACCTGGGGCCTTGGGGCCCTGGAGATCAAGTGACATGTGATGTCAGGTGAAGTCATACGACTAGTGTAACCAGTTGATCATCTCATCAAATCATCTCCCCCTGTGCTTAATTATGTAAAACAATAAAGACAAGTCAAGCACATAATGATCATGAGCATAAATAGATATATAATCAATCATGAAATGAAACTCATGGAGATGGGTGGGAGGGAGGAAAACTTGCTCGAAATAATATCTGCATTCCTGATCATCCAAGGAATCCTACCTGAAGTGATAGCCACAAGATTGATCAACCCATGTTTGAAGAGGACTATCGTATATAGACGATGATCCATCTTCGTTCACACACAAATATCCACTACTTATTGAAGATTGAGAGGATATGAGAGATCAGAAAAAGACTGCATGGCTTCCCGAGAAGAAGATAAGAGGTAAGGGATAACTTCATGTCCAGAAGGAGAAAAACATTGCCTCTTCACCTGGGCGACCTTGTAAAAATCCTCAAGATGAACATACTTTCTCTTTGTAGAGTGAACCTTTAATTTCTATGGAATGACCACGTCCTGATGTTTATCTAAAATTGAGGACGAATGTGGCTGAGAGTCCTCACAAAACAAGTTCACATCCTCAAAATAATGTGCATCACAACTCCCAAGGAATGACCAAAAATCATCCAGAAAATGCTGCAACAGGTCATCCTTGAATGGATGGAACAAATTTGTGACCATGTTATCATCAGGCCACCAAACATATGAATCATATACACATGAAGACCAGTCCTCCGACGATGATAACTCAAGCCATTTTACTTGAGGGCTAGATTTGACGTCGTAAATGGTTCTCTATCAATAATGAAGCAACCCACATCCCATCTACATCTACCAACTTGTATGAAATCATCAATGTGACCATCAACTATATTCGAGGGTTGTTCCATGAATTCATATGCATCATAGGAGCTGATTATATCTTCGCAAGACCGGAGAAATTCATTTTCTTCAAAAGGGAAAGTAGATAACAATGTCTCTCTCATGCCTTTTGCAAGAGAAACTTCATTGAGATCCTTTTGGTAGTTTTCTTCATTTCCACAGTCATGGAACAAAGAATCATCTAGGTTTTCAAAAGGATTATAACTCATCATGTTCTCTTCTTGATGTGTAGGAGAAGAAGAGTCCTAGATGTATTCATCAAGTGGAAGGACATATATAAGCACTTCATCTTCATCAAATGTCTCATCCGGATATACAACATGATAAAATTCATCAAGATATTATTGGTAACTTTCTTCAAACATTTCTTCTTCTATTGTCTCATCATCCATTGGAAAACCTTTTATGCAAAGAGCGTGTTTGAGCTCTTGGAAAGTATTTTGCAAATTCTAGGTAGCTGGCCAATAATGCTTGAGAAATTCTTCAATGACCTTGGTAGAATATGGGATGCTCTTCAGATTACATGAGTGTGAAATCCAATCCCTTTGACTTGATTCCAGTGAAGATACAAAAAATTTCATCAACACATCCTCATGTAGCACATTTAGGCTTCAAGCATACTTCATATAATTGATGACATGGGTGACTACTAGAGCTGGATCACCATTAAATTTAGGGAAACTTTCCCTCCACTCTGTAGGGAAATGATTTGGATACCCATGTATATTCTGAACATCAATGGAAGGGTACACCTTATGGAATTCCCATGGTAAGTCCCGTGAGTCCATGGTTCCATTACTTAGGGTAATACCCCAATGGAGTCGCCATATGGGAACAAGGCTCATCAAAGGATGAAAGGGGAAAACAGGAAAAGTGGGTTCTTGGAAGGTGGAGTCACTAGATGAACCTAAAAAGTTCATCAAATAAAAAGGGGAAAATTAACTTCCCCTAGGTGGAGTCTCTAGGAAAACTAGGGAAAGGATTTGTGATAGCTTTCCAAAGTGTCGTTAGGGTTCAGAAGAGGATTCAAAATCCTCCCCGTAAATGACGCCAAAATGTTATCACACAAGTTGTAGGTTGGGAAAATACTAACCCAACCACCAAATGGTGACAACTTAGAGAACACCTACCCACTGTCACCTTAGGCAGGTATTCCCGTCACTTTAGAGATGAAAGAATCACCTCAACGGGGGAATCCCGGTGACCCTAGGGGGGAAATGAGACAGAAAGTGGAGTGATGGAAGTGTATCCTTATAGGTAAAGATACTAAGCACAAAAATTCTTGATAAAGAGTCTTGGTGGTATCCAAGAGTTTCCAAGAGATAATAGTACCTGTAAAGAGTGATGTACTTGCCCGAGACATAAGAACAAGCTGAGTATATGTGTATAATGTTAGGTGGACAAGCAATTTAATCTTGTTGTCCCTAATTGCAGCAATAAAAAATAATGTAAATAAGCAACGAAATAATATGAGTGCTGTAAAATAAAGTTGCTTAAAGCTTAGTGAAAAGTACAAGAGACAAGCTAACATATTGACTAGTTTAGCTCAAGATAACAACATAAAAATTTAGCAACAATGTAAGGCTATTGTAAACAGGTTTTGCAGAAATAAATATCAGCCTTATGGCTGTTACAAACAAGTTATTACAGCAGAGAATTCAACCATCAAAACTTGCCAACAATCCACCCAAAAAGTACGCTAGTCTTAGTAGATTAATGTGACAAACTTTTAGCAACTTTCCACGGTTGAGTAGTAAGTTATAAATGAAAATGAATTAGGGTTTATGAAGCCCTAACGGCTTTAGATGAAAATTTATAACAACAACAATAAATACTTACCACATTGAGATGTCCTAGTGGCAATGAAAAGCCTAGAACATCAAGAAGAGATTGCAATTTGAACAAGTTGATTATCTTGCGTTTTCACGTATCCCAATGCAACAATTTTATTTCTCCAATGCAAATTGAAAATGATTAGTGATTTAACTATTGGGTTATGGAGTCAAAGAACGAGTTAAATATACTACTTCCTTGGGGGTGTAAACCCTTTTACCCCCCTAAGGCAAGTAAAGCTAACTATAAAGTGCTAGGAGGGTGTAAGCCCTTTTACTTCTCCTAGCACTACCTTAAGAAAAAAATAATTTACAAGACAAATATTGACGGGCTTAGTGGGGTTGTGTGCCCTTATACTCCCTAAGGAATCCAACTAGTTAACCTTGCAACCAAGAGAAATATACCATAACAAGATAAAACTCTTCACTTAGAGAAATAATTGATAAGATAAACTTCTACTTTACCAATATTTATCCACCAATATGCAAGATAAATAATCCACAAGAGGTAGCACACCACTTGTTTCCACCAATATCAAAGAAAACCATAATAAGTGCAAAGGAGAGAGAAAATTCCCAAGAATAGCAAAAATTTCAGCCAAGTACTTCTCACAATGGGAGAGCTATATCATGAAATGAGATTCAAATGATCTCTATTTATACAAAATGTCTTAAACATTGTTTGTCCACATAAGTTAGGGTAAACACAAAATAAGGGGGCAACAACCCTTATTTTTCCCCTATATACAAATATTATTAGTTAAATTTTACTTTTGCACATGAAAGAAAACCCTAAAAAATGATGTCACCTTCTAAGGGTGACATTTTGACCCTTTGAGAAAGTCATTGGGGTGGAAGGTTGAGGTTGTTGGGGTTCATGAAGCCTCCCTCTCAAGCGCTATATCCTCCTCAAGTCTCCTTCCACCAAATCATGCCAAGTGTCAAGTAGCAACTCCATCACCACCAAACCCTATCCCCTCTCTGACATCAAGCCTCAAGAAAGTGACATTTTTCCTCCTTCAAGCAAAATGTTTGAGTGGTAGGGGCTAGGTTAGGTCCTCCATGATGCCATATAAGCCTCCAAAGACATGTCTCCATGATATGGCATGTGGTACCTTCACATCCAACCTATGGGATTGAAGCCCTATGGATTCCCAAGCTAGGCTTGTTCCTCCAAAACTGTTCACTAGCTGGGTTGTGAAAAAACAAATGGACATGCCCTCCAAGGATCTCATGTCAAAGAATCATGATAAGTAAATAAAATCAATAATAGAGCCACCTAAACATGTACATCCAAAATAATTCATCAAATAAACCAATTCTCAAATACCCTATGCAATTTTCGAAGTTTAGGTATGGGAGGGTTGACAAAACGACCTATTGGGTGAATCATTCCTCAAGTTTAGGGGTGTTTCCTAAGGGGACCTCCTTCTAAATCATGTGGGTGATGTGTCATGAATGAAATGAAATTTTTTTGGGCACGGGGTTCGTGACATACAAGGGGTTGTAGTGTCTCATATATGGGTGCCTTTGTAGAGGGTGCGCTGCACCTTCTTTTTCAATGAAACCTTTTTCCAAGCCCATTTATTGCCTTTAATTATTTTTAGGATGTTTCTAGGTTGAAGCCAGGGTGGGGATTCTACCTAAGCAATAAAAAAATGTGCCCACCTTGACTCTACCCTGGTCACATCATGCTTCTGCAAGTTGGAAACATGTGTGGGGCTTCTACCTAAGCATTAAAAACAATGCCCACACATGCCCCTCCCTTATGCCATTTGCTATTATATTTTTTTTTATGGGTCCCATCAATTTTTTATGAGAAAAATTTCATTTTCCTCAGGATCCATGGGTGAGCATTTAGAAGGTTAATGGTTTGGATTTTATCTTTTTCTAGCTACAAGCCCCTGGGCCTTCAACCCCTTCTTCCCATGAAATGAGGGACAACCCATTCTTGGGTTAGTACACTCGAAAATCCCAAAAGGTAAGGAGATGAGGGGAAGAAGTGTGGAAAGTGACAAGTATGGTCAGGTATGGAATGATGAATCATCAAGAGGACCTCCTAGTAGCAACCCTATCCCTAAGAGTGACCCACTTACGAGGGCGCAATGTCAACCACCAAGGTAAAACATGGAAAATAACATAATATCCAAGCAAACATCACATAATCAAAAGGAGTAATAGTTGTAACAAACTCAAATACCTCAAATATTGAAATGACACTCACCATAATACCTGACTTGTACCTCATGGAGCAATACCCAACGTCTTCCGAAGGCCAACTAATGTGGTGGATACCATCATGATCAACTTCGAGCGTGGTGGTGAGGTGGGTCTCCATTTGTGCAAGTGGACACTGCTGGTCAAGCTGTCTCTCGGTAATCCATGTCTGCAACCTGAGGGCCTAGAGACATCATCTCCTTAGTTATCCCACAAAATGGGGATAAAATAGAGTAAAATTTACAAAACACAACTATACTTATCTTCCATGATTGTCTGCTCCTATGCACTGACTTTGTAGGAGCAGTTTCCTCTCAATTGTAGATACCTACTACATACACTACTCCCCACGATCACAAGGAAAAATACTGTCACCTCAAATATTGTAGAAGATAACAAACATTCTAGATGGTAGGGAACCAAAGTCATAAATGAAGAAATACTTTCTCACATTCCCCAACTATAGTCAATCCATAACTATCTGAGTTAGCCAACTTTTGTATTGTAAAAATGAAACAATCACAATATTATCAAATACTCTTTTTTTTTCCATTTATGTTCTTCCAAGAAAAATATTACATATTGGGGAGCTACATAATATCCTTAAGAAAATACCATAAATCACTCTCTTCCAAATGTGTGAGTGCACGATATATTGATGAATTCCATATGTAATGCCCTAGACAAAATGAAGATAATGTAACATTTCAATGGATATAAAAATCTAAGGTATAGTTGGCTTCAAGCATTTAAGCATGCTCAACTAAGACAACACTAACATATTTAGATCATATCTGCATTTAACATTCTCAACTCTTAGCATCTAAGTATAGTTATCATAACATGAACTTGGGAGATAACCCGCTTGCATATACAATCATGGTAGGGAATGGATCAAGATTATTACAAGAATGAAAGCAAACAAAATTCCTAAGAAGAAACAACTCATCTACATGTATAAATAGATATAATAGATCAATAAATCTTGAACACACAAAAACATACTCCAATTTGAAAGATGAGTTGTCTCTTGTTATAAAGCCACTCAATTCTATAAATTATCTAGAAATACCTTCAACTACTAGAACTTCTAGACCATCCAGTTTCCACTTTCTTTCTCCGCAACTTACGTCATTACAACATTATGCAACAAGATACTTGTGCTAATCCCAATCACAAATATCATACTTACAGATTGATCTAGGGTTTGTTAGCCTAAGTGGCACTCTAAAAAACATTCAAACAAAAATACTTGTAACATAGACTGTCTACGGACTTCTTGCTCATTCTGAATATGCATCATAATAGCAGACAATCCTAAATCTTATAACAAAATCATTTATTCAAGCTCTTTTCTTCCCCTCTTTAAATTGCGATGTCCTCATAGAAATACAATCTATTAATCATTAATTACTACAACTCAACAATCACTTGAGTCCATCTTATATATTCCCAACCATCATTGGGTTTATATCAATAAAATTAGTTATGAAATATCATTTCAACTTCTATCTTTCTACAATTCTCATAAACGTGAAAATCATAGTTATGATACAATATGGAGATACAATTATTTCAATGAATCTTCTACAGAGAAAAGGTTATGATGTGTGGGTGATAGTATTTCCATATCCCATCAACATGTATAATTATTTCAAGCTTTGGACCACATTTACTATTAACTCAGGGTAATAAAAATTGTCAATGATTAGGGCATAAAATTGCTACAAAAATGGTCATTTCCACAATGCACACATTTTCAAATAAATAGGGAGAATAAACTATACACACATATATCACTAGTAATAGGAATTCAGAATTAATCCACTACCAGATGAGTCAAATGATCACGCCCATGTTGATCCTAAAATGACCAACAAAGTTTTAATTGTAAAGGATTACAATCTCTACAAGCGTTGTATTATCCTAATCCAAAAACAAATCTATTCTTGAAAGGTATTGATGATGCTGGCAGAAACCCTAGGTTGACCCGTAAATATATGAAAATGGTGTTCACCCTTTTCTTATGATGCGTTGGTCTATGCTCCAAGCCTCAAATGCAAAACACAATATATCCAACCTGCATAGACAACATGTTAAATAACTAGTTATATCTAGCCAAAATGTTGTTGTCCAAACTCACACCAAGGGAAATCCATCTTGCATAAACTAGAAGTTAAATAGGCAGTTATATCTAGCCAAAAGGTTGCTATCCAAAGTCTAGCGTTGCGAGGGGGAGCTTCAGGAAACTAAACAAGCAAGCAACACACTCCTAACTTAGTTTCCTATGTTAACTTCTCTAAAGAAATAGCTCAAAACAAACTAGAGAAAATATAGCGCTCAATAAATGCTTGGAAGGTGATAACTTGCACTTAATGTAGAATGTACTTGCTTATAGATGTAAACAATGAAATGCATAATCATGACACATTCAAGCATAAGCTCTTCTATCCTAGCGACAAAGACTTCATCCAATTGAAATTGCCCACTTTGGAGGAAACAAATATGCTTAATTATGTGTGAATGGATAGATCAAGTATCAATTGTGAACAAGCTTAAGGTGAGATTAAAATTAAACTAACGAGCTTATTCAAAATTACGCTTGGAAATTAATAAAGGAGTCTCGCTAAATAAACCATGCACAAAATGCAACTCTGTTTCAAGAACACGTAGAAAAGAGTTACACCAAGATACCAACACATAGAAAAGAGTTACACCATGTATTCTAACCACTCCACAATTATTTCCAATATTGAAACTCCTTTGTTACTGTAGAGCTTAACCATAGAGCAAAGATTTGAAATAATGATCATATTTTGAGCTATATCACCACAACTTTATTGTTACTATACAATCTTGTTTGACTGTGGACGATGAGATATTAAAATGACTCATCCCTACTTCATAGAAATGATAAACATATGACAGTTTATCATGGTAACATATAATCAAATATGTCAATAGTAAGTCACAGTGGCCAAACCACTTGATTGTTTGAGATATGGAGTGGGTTAGGGAGCAATTTTTCCTCTTGAGTTACTTTTTCGGCAGGTCCTTCGACAACTCGCTTTTAAATTTTCGGCCAATCCAGAACTCTGATCGATTTTCTGAGCATCTGGGTTGGTTTAAAATGGGGAAAAACCCCCAAGGTAAAATTCTAAAATGCATGGAACTTTGATCCATGCGAAACTCAGACTACTCCTGAAAATTTGGCCGGATTAAGACTCATTTTTTTGCCTGAAAAAAGGGTCTGTTTGCTCCCTAGTTAGCCTACTCCTTTGAGACATTATCACCTATTTTTGAATAGGTAATTAGGTGAATCATCACCATCCAAAGAAGCATACTTATATTCTTTCAACATCCAATCAAATGGAAATGCATTTATGAGTAGATTGCGAAAACTCAAAAAGAAGTAAACTACTGATTGACCAGAAGAGAAATGGAGATATTTAATAGGCAATGAATAAAATATTCATGGAATTGTAAATTGAGGAATATGAAAATTATAATTTGAGATACACACATGCCATTCACATTGAAGAGACAAAGTGATTAAAACCACTTGATATTTTATACCTTCTATTGTTTACATTTTGCCACTGAAAATTGCACATTATATTAATTTATATAATTTGTTCACATATTCAAAATCATTACAACCAATTACTCTCCTTGAGTTCAAAGTCTATACATTTCTGTGTTCTACATGGCACACCTAATTTCCCTTCCAAAAACTGGCATCATAAACTTTCCAGAAAGTTAGACAAAGCTTTTACAAAATACGTTTTTGTCTTTCGTACAAGCAAAATATACAAAACACCCTTCAATTCAAGTCAACACAAAGAGAATACCCACTAGATAGACTACTAGTACAACTTTAAAAAGAGATTTGGTCCCTCTTGACCATCTTCCCACTAATTATATGTTATGGTTTACATTATTCTTGGTGGTTATTTTAAACAATATATATTCACCCTCTCAATGCCTAAATCAATGTGGGCCCAACTTGGAGCTTCAACATTTCTCAAAAATTGTATGCAGGTTGAGGGAAGTACTGAATGATTTGGTGAAAATTCTGAATGGAGAAGGCGGCTTCTACTTGATATGATGAAATCGATCTCCACTACTACCAGACGCCATGAGACTCAATCGAGAAATGTTATATCTCTATCACACACACACATGTTTTGCATATTAATTAATAATTCTTTGATTTCCATTGATTTCTAGTCCCTGATGCCTACCAACAAGAACTATTTTAGTCCTTACAAAATTAGGGTATAAAAATTCTTGTTTTGGTGCTTCACCCATAACCATTCTTCACTGGCCAGTGATAGCTCCCAATGGGATTCAACAAAGAAATTCTACGTAGTCGCAAGGGTAGAATGGTGCTTCACCCATATCCATTCTTTTTTTTTAATGACTGGTGGAATCAACAACTAGGCCGATCTAGTACTAGCATGACATGGGGTCGATTCAGAGTTCTACCACCATAACCTCCAAGTTCCATAAGTATGCCCCTTCAGCAGACAAGGATAAATTGGGGGATTTGAACTCGAACCTCATTGAACATAACACTTCATATCTCGACACTTGCTAATTGAGATTCCCCCTGGGCTCACCCATATTCATTCTTCACCTATCAATGATAACATCATTCTCTCCCATATTCCTGGAATTTAAGATAACTGGGAGGACTGAAAAAGCCAGGTTGATCCATGTTTTTTTTTTTACTCGTAACATTATTTTTATTTTTATGCAATTTTGAAAAGAACTGACAAGCTTTCCATTCACTCTAATTTATTTGCTTTTCTCTATACTATTGGTCACTAAATGAAATTATTGTTCCTGCTATTTACTTGCTATTTATTGGTAAGCGCCATTAGACTGGTTTGTAAAATTATATATTATTTGTACTCTCCTTCAATATTTTGATACCATTTGGCTTGAAAAAGAAATTTGAATTTCTTTCTTTTCCATAAATGTTCTTAGTGAAACTGGGAATAGATTAAATGGTTAATCAGGTCAACTGGCCCATGTAACTGAAATGCTTACATACAGAGGTGACAATGTAAAAATGCTCTAGCTAAGTCAGTCTAAACAAAAAACTGCAAGGAAGGTTGCAACAAAGAAAATAAAGAAAAAAAAAGGGTTGACAAAAAGTTTGTGTACCAAAAAAAAATATGGATCGGCTGCATCGTGATTTTGTTCAGGGTGGATTCAACTATTTTCTCTTCAGAACTTGATCACATGTTCAATGATCTCTCTATACTATCTTCCATGTGCAAGTGCCTACACATCTATATTACTCCATTAAAGACGAAATCAAGACTAAGGTAGAGGGTTTGTAGATGTATTCAGGTCATGATCAACTTATAAGCCAAAACCTTGCATTCGACATACTTCCTAGAATTTACCGTTCATCTAAGCTAATGATTTGGGTTTTTGTTACATGCACATCTGACTGCGATTTTTTTTTTTTCATTTTTTTTAAAAACTGAAGAAGAGCCTTAAAATTAAATAAAATTAAAATTGAAGATTTATTGCAAATCAATTTAACTGAATCATCTGATCATGAAATCTTTATCCGAATGAAGGATTTTGAAGCCAAGGCACTGAAGAAAATAACAAAGGGATATATTGAGAAAAATAGGTTGATCAATTGAACTGTAGGCGTTGATCACATATTGACAAAGGAATATTGAGAACATGACAAATCGATCTCAGATCTACACAAAAGAGATTCCATGGATGGACAACAATTCTGTGATGTATATCTACAAAAGCATGTAGATAGATACTGCTAAATTTCAAATCTTGGCCAGATCAGATTACCAAATATTGTTGGAAGAAGCTTGTAACAACAATTTTACATTAGTAATTCATAATATTTATGTCAAATCTCATACTAGTTCTTATTTTCATACACATTTCATGAAGCATGTGCCAAACAATGAAGATCCAAAGATCCAAAACACTAGATCCATATTGGTTGATAGAAATTAGATTAAAAAATTGGATTAAAATAAACTTAGATTTGGATTTGGATGTTGATACCAACAAATATCATCATTTTTTTTAACCTAATTGGGAAGACCCACAGGTTTTAAGGGTTGAATCTTGACTATAATACCATATGCAGTGCCCTACTTTGAATCAAATTTAAATACTCTATTGATTTTTTTTTTTTTTTATCAATTTAGAGATACATTGATTCTGACATAGGGAACTTTCGTAAAATCACTTACCCTATGAGAAATGGTGAGGTACTTACCTCTAGTGAATAAACCAACATACCTGTAATATGGGAATGAGATATTGTAGCGATACCTTGATCTGACAACTGCAACACAAAGTGGGGGATAACTCTCCAGCCAACCATAGACCTTGCTACCTAAATCTTCAGTAGCAGGTCACCCTCGAGCCCTTAATCGACTACTATACCATCAATTCTTTAGCCTTGTCCTCTCTATAGCTTAGCCAAATGAGATATGTCTTTTCTCCTTCTTTCCCCTCCTTATATAGAATCCAATAACTTAATCCCTTGGATCCACTTGAATTCTTTATTATATATTTTTAGGGTTTTTCTACAGATTGTGGTTACTTTATTTTACCATTTTCTTTAATTACATAAATATCCATAATAAGTACTTATTATGACCCAATTTAGGATCATTATTATATAATTATTTATTATTTATTCATATAAGTACTTATTATGAACATTTTAGGAGAACTATTATATTCATGTTATTATTATTATTTATTTATATATTAAATAATAATATGGGGCATGACAAACTTCTTCAAATTTCCTTCTCCTTTCGTTCATATTTCATTTATCTTTCCTTTGTCTTCTTTGTTTATTTTCTTCTTCCTTCCCTCTTAATCACATTGCTAAAAATTCGCTTCCTTGTAGTGTATCACACTGCAAAGTTTTATAGCGCGATACGTTGCATCGCACAAAATATATCTTCTTGCGATAAAGGGAACTCTTCTTCCTTTGTTGCATCGTGATAAATTTTCCTTTCTTGCAGTGTATATCACCAAATATTTTTGTGGTGGAATACACCACATCAAAACAAATTTAAGTTTTCACAATACGTGGAATTTTTCCAAAATTCCTAAGTCCGAACTCCTTCGTTCGATGTCTTTGTCATATTGCATGAACATTTTCATCATGCAATATGCACTATATTGCACACAGATTATTTTGGTGTGATACACACTATATCACATGAATATTATTTTCATGTGATACACATTGCATCTCATGCAAACATTTTTCATGTGATATGCAAAATTTTACTAAGTTCGTCTTAGGAAAAATTCCAAGTTTTCCTTTATAAAATTTTAAAAGTATTTTCTAAGGACTTTCTAAGTATCTAGACCAATGATATAACTCATTCTCAACAATATATTGGTATAAATAAAGTAGGGTTCTAGCCCCACTTCTTTACTAAGGATCAAATCCTCTATATTTTGGAAGAACTATAAAGGTTTCCTATAAAATCCATGCTCACTTAAAATCTTGCAAGGATATTGTAGGAAAATTTAGAGTAGTTTTAAGCTAATTCTGTCTAGGAACTTATTGATTTCCAACACACACCTTACTCAGTAAATACAATAGGTTTAAGAGTCCTATTAGATCAGAGAGAATTTTACCGATGAAACTAAGGATGCTTGTGTTCCAAGGCCCCAAGCATCTTCACATAGTGACATATATAGTCTCATTTCCACAAGGTTAGATACTACAACCACATGAATTACTTACTATATATGTGCATCATTACATATTATATATGTGTTGGTGGGGTGTATGGAAATTTCCTAATTTCCCGCAAATCCACTTTTCTGAAACACAACTCAGATACCTAGTGTAAGTTCACTAGCTAGTTTTGATTCTCAAGAGATTTCCAATGATTGCACTCTTGCTCAATTTAGAGCTCCGAGTAGGAATTTATGGCCTTTAGAAGTTTTCATGCATCTTTCCAAAGTTTCCAAAGGATGCTGAACCTCTTTTGAAAGGGCGTTGACACACATGTCTTTGGCGGGTGTCAAACGAGTTCATTAAAAGCGTCAATACACAAATTTGGATGGGTGCCAAAACAAGTTGTATTCCATCACTAACACATGAGTTTCTTCAACCTATCGAAACATGAGTCTTTATCGGGTGCCATAATCATGGATTCTCCAACACATTGAAAGCATAGTTTCTCGATTACTTCAAAAGGGAAATTCCTTCAACGCGTCGAATACCAAGTTACTTCAACCTATCGAAAGTAAATTATTCTGACTTGCCAAAAAAAATCCTAGCATGATCATGATTAAATCCAAGCCATTGATTTCTCAACTGTTTAGTGAGTCCCTGTCCCTAGCCACCATGGACTCTGCCACATTGACCCTATCAATGTCATCCATTATATGGTGGACATCATCCACTGTACATGACACATCGTTATCCATACATAAGATTTTTCAATGTGGACCATGTCCACATCATCAACTGCACACTCTTCTTTCCCTCGTGGCACTTATTCGTATGCCTTGACTATATGGTCAACATCATCAATTTGTATGTGACTCTCACCATTTACTCAAATTTGGGTTGTCGTGCTCTCAAAACTTTTCCCATATGTGATTTTTCGCATCCCAGGCAACTTTTCATAGCCGTGAAACACACACTTCTACTCGTTTATCATGTCACAAAGATCTTTTTATCTTTGTGATATGGCACCCCTTTTCTTCCTTATTACATTGCCACAAAGTTTTCCCCTTCATGATACTTCTCCTTTAATCAATTTTTCCCATTTGTGATATATCATGTCACAAGAAACTTTATTTTATGTGAATTGGGGAAAAATTCTTCCTTTGTCGCATCACAAAGAAGATATTTTCTTTGTGACATATCACAAATATCTTCTAATCATTGTGATATATTGCATTGCAAAGATCTTTTGATCTCTGTGACACACACCTTTCACCCAAAATTCTTAATTTTTCCTTATCCTTTCCTTCATATTTCATTTATCTTTCCTCTATATTTTTTTCTTCTTCCTTCCCTCTTCATTGCATTGTCGAAAAATTTCTTCCTTGTAGTTTATCGTGATGCAAATTTTTATGGTGTGATATGTTGCATCGCATAAAATTTATCTTCTCAGGATAAAGGGAACTCTTCTTTCTTTGTCACATCATGAGAAACTTTCCTTTCTTGTGGTGTATTGCACCAAATATTTTTATGGTGTGATACGTCACATCACAAAAAATTTAAGTTCTTGTGACACACAAAATTTCTCCAAAAATCCTAAGTTTGAACTCCTTCATTTGGTGTCTTTGCTATATTGCACACAGATTTTATTTGTGTGATACACACTGTATCACATGGAGATTATTTTCATGCAATACACACGATATCACATGAAGAATATCTTTGTGCGATACACACTGTATTGCAAAAAGATTATTTTCATGCGATACACATTGCATCACACAATTTTTTTTTCATGTGAAATGCAAAAAATTACTAAGTTTTCCTTAGGAAAAAATTCAAGTTTTCCTTCATAAAATTTTCTAAGTCTTTTCTAAAGAATTTCTAATTGTCTAGACCATTGATATAGCTCATTCTCAACAACATATTGGCAAAAATAAAGTAGGTTTCCAAACCCACTTTTTTACCAAGGATCAAATCCTCTACATTAGGAAGACCTACAAAGGTTTCCTATAAAATCCATACTCTCTTAAAATCTTGTAAGGATATTTCAACGAAATTTAGGGAAGTTTTAAGTTAAGTCTGTCAAGGAACTTCTTGAGTTCCAACATGCACCTTAATCAATCCATACAATGGGTCTAAGATTCTTACTAGATCAAAGAGACTTTTACCGATGAAACTAAGGATGATTGTGCTCCAAGGCCCAAACACCTTCACATAGTGACATATATAGTCTCATTATCACAAGGTTAGAGACTACAACCATATGAATGACATGCTAAAACTGTGCCATTTTATCCATCCAGGCATCCTACAACCACAATGCTGGTTTATATAGCTTGAATATGACAAGCAATAGTCATATCATTGATCCATTCAACCTATAATTACTAAGGATAAGCATGGATTATAATATCTATTGGAACATCAAGTTTTGATGGTTTATCACACATCTCCTAGTTTGAGTCGGTCAAGAGGTCAGCTTACAATGGGATATAGTTGGTCAAGTGATCAACCAACGCACTATACCAGTCGGTCGAGTAGTCAGAGTTCCTTTCGATTGGACAATAGACCGATAGTTGAAGATAGTCGGGTTGTGGATCAATCAACCCAACAATCAACTACAATTTGGATGCATAGGTGGTTGAGTCAAGCATCCCTGTCGAGATGACTCGACAGAGCGGATTTGACAGAGTCAACTCTAACAATTGATGGTTACATGTGGACTATATCTTTAGGATTCTATGGAAATCAATTAGATATAGAGGCTATAAAAAGTAGACTCCTTGGGTCATTTTCATCATGGTGATCAGGTGATCGAGATCTAATATGCACTATGATGTTCTGATCACAGTTCACCTTGCTTAAGTGTTTTAAAAATGTCTTTAGACACCACCCTTTGTCTTCGATTTTTTTTGTTCCTCTTCGATTATCTAAAGTACTATATTTTTTGTTTCATGTCATGTTCCACCCCATTCCCCAACATGGTACTAGAGCCGATGGTTTAAAACCTCGATCTGTTATCTGCAAAACTTGCTGAGTCAAATCTATTGTGTGATTTACTTTAGGATTATGGTTTGTTGATTGGAACTTATTGAAATAGACTAGTTTCTGTCTATATATCAAAGATGGATTCAAATATTGATCCTATTGTTTTGAATGGATCAAATTATGTAGTATGGGCATTGGATATGGAAACCCTACTCAAGTGAAAATGAATATGGAAATATATGAAGGTTGTGATTCCAGTTCCAATAGACGACCAAGCAAAGTTCGTTGTTGATGGAAAGAAGGATGAGGCTGTGGGAGTAATAATGACCTACATGTCGCGGGCAATTTGATTTCACCTTAGTGGAATCGACTTCCCTCATCAAGTCTTGAAGAATCTGAATTCATTGTTCAACCGAGTCGACGAGAGCCATGTCATGCAGTTGGAGAAAGAGTTGATCTCTCTCAATCCTCATTCCCTTGAGAGAATGGAGGACTATTTGGTGCATGTCAAAGAAATCCATTTGAAATTGGGTGAATGTGGAAAAGAAATTGGGTGAATGTGGAAAAAACTATCATAAGAAGGATGGACAACTCATCAAGTTGGTCCTGATGAACTTGAGAACACCATTCGATGTGTTTGTGTCGACCTTCCACACCAATTGGAAAGCACACATGAAAGATGGTAAGGATTACACCTTTGAAGCTTTCTGTGGTCTTTTGATTACTGATGAACACAAACTGCTTGAAGAAGGAAAGCTTGGTGGTAAACACCAGGACCACTTTCTCAAGGGAAAGGGAAATATGGATCCTAGGGATATAGTATGGTTTGATGCCTCTACATAGAAACCAACATAGTGCGACTAGAAACCTCAGAGATAGGAATATGCACCATAACGAAGTTGAAAGAACAAGATATGTCAATATTGTGGAAAGACTAGACATGTGGAGAAATCCTAATATAAGAAGCAAGACAATTTATAGGAGAAGGTTAAACACCTTGAAGGAGACATGTTTGCTATACGCCAACCCGCTGATAATTTCACCTTCCAACTCATAACTTCTCATGCATTGCTATCTCATTCTGTGTAGAATGAATGGGTAGTTGACTCTGGGTGCACTCATCACATGGCTAAGGATGCCTCCTTGTTCATGTGGTTGGAGGAAGCTAAGGAGAGGAAAATCTATGTTGTTGACAATTTTGATCTGGATGTTGCTGATCAGGGTGATGTTGCTTGTCGACATGGGAAAATTTTCAATGTCTATCATGTGCCAAATTTCAGTGCCAGTCTGCTATCTGTTGCTCAACTAACAAAGACAGGTAATATTGTGGAATTTTGGCTATATCGGTTCTATGTTTGTGATTTGAAGAAAGGTAAGTCGATTTTTTTCGATGGGTTTCTCGATCCGACAAAAAAATTGTAGAAGTTCCATGACACGACTCAACCCGAACTCGAGCCGATTGCACTTGTTGCTCACACAGATGAGAAAAGTTGAATTTGGCATGAGCGACTTGGAAACTTGAATTTCTGAAGTCTATAGACACCGACAACTCAAAATATGGTTGCTGGTCTGCCAAACGTGTTTCCCTTTGAAGGAGTTTGTAAGGGCTGTGTGCTTGGGAAGCATCATCACACACCATTCAACTATGGAAAAGTGTGGAAAGCACATAACCTACTGAAAATGGTTCAAAATGATGTATGCTGCATCAATATACCTTCATTGGCAGGTGCAAGGTATATTTTGACTTTTGTTGATGATTTCTCTCATTTCACATGGGTATTTTTCCTAAAAAATAAGAACCTTGTCTTGTAGAAATTCAAGGAGTTTCGGGCCTTTACCGAAAAACAATGTGGATGACTCATAAAATGCTTGAGATCAGACATGGTGGTGAGTATGTAAATTGAGCTTTTGAATAATACCTACTTCGATCTAGTATTGACTAGGAGCGGTCGATTCCTCACACACCTCAACATAATGGCGTCGCATAACGTAAGAATCAAATGTTCGTTGAAATGGATAGATGTCTTTTGTCGGATAAGGATATACCTCCTCACTTCTAGGTTGAAGTGATGTATTGTGAAAATTATCTTCTCAACCACATCTCAACTCGAGCTGTTCCTTCCATAACTCCAATCGAACGATGGTATGGGAAGAAGCCTTAAGTTGGCCACCTTTGTTATTTCCAATACTATGGATGGCTAGAATGTTCTCAAACCCATGCTACCATAATTTTGGAGGATGCACTCTTCCACCAACCAGATACTCAACCCATTCTTCTCATAATTTTGGAAGGTGGCCCTCCCACCAATTACATTAAATGATTGGATTGTCAATTCAAAAGGAGGATTTAGATGGCTAAAGAGAAAATGGCTTGGGGAAATGATATAGGAATATTAGGCATGTAGAATTTCCCTTAGGAACCCTTCACACTCCCCCTCTTGTGTTATCATGGCCCCTCTTTTATGTGCTCCCGTCTCAKRCAACCTTGGATGTTTTATTAAATGCAAGATGGTAATATTTACAAATATTCACATAGCCATGCCATGTCTTCCTCATGGCGTAAAATAAAGCATRGTAAATAAAATATTCRTGCTAAAACATAATCTACAGTTAAATSATAATTAACTACAATTAATTACATGGATTAGAAACTTGGGTCATTACATAYAGCTTCATCTTTCAAAACGTTCCTCCATTTGATAAGGTATTAGTTGACATCTCTTGAGTGAAGGAATTTGGTTCTAACTTCCAAGATACCCTTTGGGTTCAATATTAGTAACCCTTCATTCAAAAGTGGTTGTTTTGTTTCTATATGGATCGTTGGACCCAAATTTTTCTTCAAACATGAAACATTAAAAACATCATGCACCTTCCCCTTGTTTGGTATATCTAAAGCATATGCCACTTGGCCCACTCTCTTTTAGATCTGGTAAGGACCATAAAAATTACGCCGAAGTTTATGATTTTTTAATTTTTGAGCAAGTTTTTCTTGTACTATTAGAGTAGGATGAAAACCTAATTCCAACTACAAATTCACGACCATCTCTTTTCAAATATGATTGTTTCTTGATTTGGTTCCTTGATTTTTATAGATGATTCTTTAGGATATGAAGGATTTCATCAAAATTGGATAGGTAGTTTTTCATATCAAGTGTTTTGAAATTGGTGACAACATACTCTTTTATTGAAAGTGGTGGGTATCCATATAAATCTTCAAAATGAGTCATCTCTGTTCACGCATGATAAGTGGCCATTCTACAAGATGTAGCCACATGTGCCATTTTGATTGATGATCAATCACTAAATTCCTTAGGTATCCTTCAAGGAATTTATTTACCACTTTGGTTTGTCCATTTGTCTAGGGGTGATATGAAATGCTCATGGTTAATGTGGTGCTTACTTGGT
>JASDQU010738292.1:9791-37694 GCA_032191745.1 Picea mariana
TGATGACATGTTGTTGGTAGGAAATAACATGGATGTTATGAAGGAGGTGAAATCACAACTATCCTCCAAATTTGACATGAAGGATCTCGGTGCTGCTAACTTCATTCTGGGAATGGAGATTAAAAGAGATCGTGCAAACAAGAAAAAAAATTTGAATTAGAGAAAATATGTTGAGACGATATTGCAAAGGTTTAATATGGATGGAAGTAAACCGATCAAGGTTCCTATTCCTATAGGTGTAAATTTATCTGCAGATCAATGTCCCAAGACACAAGAAGAAGAAGAGGACATGTCCCATGTTCTATATACCAATGTAGTTGGAAATTTGATGTATGTAATGGTCTGTACTAGACTAGACATTGCACATGTACTGGGAGCTTTGAGCAGGTATATGTCAAAACCAGGGAAAGAGCATTGCACAACAGTAAAGAGGGTCTTTAGGTATCTTTGTGGCACTACCAATTATGGATTGTGCTACCAAGGAAGACTAGGATTGGACAAAGTGGTGGACATACATGGCTTTGTTGATGCATACTGGGATGGAGATTTGGATTGTCGAATATCTACAAGTGGGTATGTGTTTAACCTATTTGGAGGAGCAATTAGTTGGATGAGAAAAATACAAGTTGCAGTGGCACTCTCAACTACAGAATGTGAATACATGGTAGCCACTCATGCAAGCAAGGAAGTAGTATGGTTACAAAGATTGTGTTCAGGTATTGGGTTGGTACATCAAGTAGTGAGATTATATTGTGACAGTCAGAGTGAAATCCTCCTAGCAAAGAACCCAGCTTATCATTCGAAGAAAAATCATATTGATGTTCAGTATCACTTTGTGAGAGACATGGTTGAGGAAAAGAAGGTGTTGCTTGAAAAGGTTGACACTTTGAAGAATGTTGCAGATTCATTGGCAAAGTCTGTGAGAACATAAAAGTTCNGTCAACAATCTAGGGCAACAATGCCCATTGTTGACTATATAATCCCCTGGACCCATGGATGCAAAGAAAACAACAAGTGGGAGAATGTTGGGTATGTGTTATATTCTTTGCATGTGTGTGTGTGGGCGCGTTAGATTCGACAACTACGTCTGACGATTCCTCTAGTATTGTTCTTTGTGTCATGTGTGCCAGGCACTTTACTAGGGGGGTCCCAGGGGGGGAAGGTATGCCCCTCCTGGTTACACGCAACGTTCGGGGTAGCACCCCGAAATTGTTTTTTGGGTGGCTTTTACTATTTTTAGCGGATTTTTCTATTTTTAACAGTTTACTAAATTAATCTTGGATTAAGGGATTAGGGTTTTGGTATCTAAGGAATAGCTAAAAACATTGTATATATTTTATGGTGAATGGTGAAATTTGAGATATGAATATAAGAAAGGTTTTCCCGGTTGAGGGTTTCCAGTATAAAATCTCTGTGTAGTTTGTGTATGAGCCATTGATTAAATTTTGTTTTTATTAAGAATATATATACATTGCTTTAATTCAAATGTTTAAAACTTACACTAACATGTTGCTCTATCTCCTATAGCTGCTCTGTTGCCTCATGCTTCCTTTGCTCCCTTAACTCTGGTGGAGTGGTGGGTGTGAGCTGCTCTCATAGATTCTTGATCTCCTTCTGATATTGATCGATTTCCTGCACAATCTGATCAATCTTCTATGTTTCTATGAGTTCATCCCTTTGCATGGTCCTTGGAATATTCTCATAAGTTCCAACCACTTTTCGTTCCAATCCATTCATGCTCTCCCTCTCCTCTTGGGTCTTGAGCATAATCTACTCACATATTATTTCCAGCGCACCCCACTTCTCTGTTTCCTGTTGGAATTTGACCAAGTCTATGCATGCAAGAGACTGTAGCTCTTGGGTAATGCTAACATGTAATTTGTGGAGAGCCTTGGATGGTATCTGCTGCAATACTAGTTGGATTTGAGCTAAGTCCTTTAGGGGTGTCTACCCCATGATCTCGTCCATGCACATAATATTGGGTGTGATGCGGAATGTTGTGTTCAGCTGCAGTATTGTGTGGATTGTATCTCGCTCACCTTCTTCCGATCTTTTTTATGTCTGTGATGTTAATGGCTCTATTCCCATGTTGTTGCCTCCTGCCTGCATTTCCCCGATCTTCTTGAGGAACTATCACATGTCTTCCATCTCCTCTTGAATTCTATCCCTGTGGTGCGCAACATTGGCAAAATCCTCGGATATACAGTCCTGAACCATTTGGGCTATCATCTCTGCATCATCCTCTATGATCGTGTATTCTAGAGGTGTTCTTTGTGCCTTCATTATCTTGTGCGCTCCCCCTGTATGAGTCACTGGCCTCTTATTCAAGCCTAGTTCTTATGGGTTGGCACTTGGTGTGGTCCCCTACACTGCCTTAGCCTGTTTCTACTACACTTGGGTTGGTTGCGTAGTATTATTTTTCCCCTTTTGGGTCCCTATCTTAGTTGTTCCTTCGTTTGTCTACTTTGTTTTTGTCTGACCCGTCCTCCATTTCTTGGGCACTGGGACTTCTTAAGGTTGTGTTTCTTCCTGACCTACCTCCTCTTTTGCTGTCTTTGTAGGTATTTCTTGGGTGAGGATTGGAATATTCCACTCATCTTCCCAGTCTTTGATCACCATGTTGATGTCACCCTCCGTGATACAATAGTGCACTTGTAGTCACTTCTTGTTGGGGTCCTTCCACGCCTATACCCACATCTCATGTTGTGTGGCCTTGAAGTTGGAGATGTACCGATAGTGTGCAACAACCTATGGCGTTATCCTCCACATGTTGAAGATGGCCTCCTACAGGTCATGAAGGTATCCTTTGAATATAGATGCATTCATTTTCTTGTGCTTATCATCTGATACGACACCAAGTGATAAATAACTCAATCCACAATTCAGCATGGGTCTGGTGCTGAAAAATGTGTAACTCGGTTCCTTCCATCCCATGATGGCTATCAACATGAGTAGCCATGAGTAGTGAAATTTTGTTCCTAGATCCTGTGCATGCTTGCAGTCATCCAGAAAAAAATTCAAGAGATAGGGTGCCTAGCTAACTATGGTGCCCTCGGCACACTGAGCTACAACTGCAGCAACCCCAGTAAAAAATTCCTCCCTGCGACATTTTCTCAGCAGTTTGCAGGCCGATATTTTTGTGGCCATTTGTGTTGCGACATCATTGATCCTCTTGATGATGATTCCTTGCGTCCCCTTGTCAATACCGTATTTCTTCTTCATCTCCTCCGTAAGTGCTTTATCCTTTGTAATGGCAACCCTATAATGTGCGCAATCATCTCTACATCGATCGAGATGATATTTTCCAACCATATATCCTTGCCATGTGTGACTGCCATCAATTGTTTGATGAAACTGTTTGTGTACTATCCTCATCCAAAGTGTGGTTTATCTAGCAGACCTAAAATCCATGTTTTCTCCAATCCTATTGCCCACTGGAGTGGTTGATCAATTGGTTCCCCATCCACATTTATGCCCACAATCTGTATCTATCTGTTACATCATGGTCTAAGTATTTTAGCTTCTCGACATGCCCTAGCAATCCTAGTTACACCCATACCCCATCTGGTATACGCGGTAAAATGAGGGTGGCGACAGGTTGCTTGTGAGGTGACTTAGGTACCTGTTTCTTGTATTTTGTCGGTAGTGGATGGCTCAAGGTTCCAGCGGCCATCGTTTGTACTTCAGAATACCATTCCAGCCATCCTGTGACATCTTCTATTGTTCCTTCCAGTGGGTGGTCTGACACAGTTGTTTGGGACTTGTCTGACTCGACTGCTACTTCATGATTTTGTGTCATTCCATTGACTCTCCGAGATGCTTCGGTGTTCTCTGGTTGCGCCTCCTTCAAGGTTTCTACGTTCTGGTTCTGTTGCTCATGTGCCTCTATCGTTATCTCTACATTCATACCCTTTGGTGTTGGCTTTTCAGTTTCTTCCACCATGGGTGTGGGGTTCACAGGTGTTGTATCTAGTGATGGGATTTCATCAACATTGACAATCTCCGACGACTGTTGTTTGCCTTCTTCCAATTGTACCCATGCCCTGGTTCTAACTCTAGGTTGTCTGGCAGTCTGAATTGCCTCTACTTGCTTTGGTGGTGCCATGGTGGTGAATGTGGAGCATTTGTTGAGTTCAATGGTCTCTATAATCTCTATTAGCTGCGTTATGTGCTTTGTATGCTTTCTCGCTCTCAGTCTCGCAATAGACTGTTTGATCCTGCGTCTGTGTTTTGTATGGACATCGCATGAAGCTTGTCGAGGATGCTACCTTAATTCTGGGTTCAATGCACCTTTGGTTCCTACATACTTGGCATTAATATCCCTTGTCATCTTCATTTGTCTTGATTAATGTGGCATCCCATCGGTCCTTTCCGTCATTCAATTCTGCAAAATGTCATCATTTTGTACTGCTTTTGTCATCTTTTCGTTTCTCGCTTGTTTCCCATATGATCTGGAAGTTAGCCTTATCCTCGTCGAGTTTTTGTTCCTAAGTATGTGTGCCCTTTCTTCTTCTGCCACACTGTGTCTCTGTTGGTACTTTTTAATATACTATTTTCTTTTTTTTCTGGTGCGGTGGGTGGTCGACTGTCCTTGTACAACTTCAGTCAGATCCCATTGATCATCCCTCTGATTTCTTCACCTAATAAATCTTTCAACTGTACATATCCTCCATCTATGAAAGTTTTTACTTCATACGTGTTGACAGGCGAAATTGACCGTTCGTCAACTGGGAGAGTGGATCCGGTCTGGGGTTGTCTAAATAACCCAAGTCGTTTGGGATAAACCACCCTGACGGGTTTAGCGGCTCCATTAGCTGATCTAAGTCCTAAGAAAATGAAAATATAACTACTCTAAATTAACTAATCTAACCAAAAATAACAATTAAAACAAACTAATAAACAAGTCTAAACTGTTATATATACAATCTACTATCTAATACTATAATAATTCTACGAAATTAAATATCTAACTACTAACAGAATTAAATCTTAATCACAAATGTACAATATTTACAAATTACAGATTTAAATGAAACCTGCAAAACTCATTGGTAATCTATCCTAAGACAGCGAAACTATTGTTTTTTGATTTTATAGTTTATGATAAAGAAATAGAATAAAAACTAACTATCTAAGCTAAGAAACTAAAACACTAACTCTAACTACAAATCTAACTATACATATATGTATCTAAACTAATTAAATTATACTAATAAGCTAACCTGTAATAACGCTTTCCAATTTGTCCTGTGTAAAGAATCCAGTTCAGTTGTTCGATGGAAGGAAACCCGCATCAATCCTCTGCCAGCCTCTAGTAAACAGTAAGCAGCAGTGCTCTTTTGAATATCGATAACAGAACAAACGAGACATAAAAGTTACAGTAATCTTATAATTTACAAATTATAACATTTAGATAAGTCTGCATGCACGGATTTGTACAAAATGATCCAATTAACGAAGAAGAGAAATATGTGATTCATTAACTGAAACAAGTAATTGTTGTATTTTTAAATAATAAAAGAGATTAGATATGGATAACACATTAATCAAGTCATATCAACCTGCAATAGATTACAATAGCTAAAGTAGTCTATAATCAACTGCAAAATGATATAAATAAAACTTGAAACAAAAGTTTGATATATTGAAAGCGAAAGATGTTACAAGACATCAACTTTCATCTCAGTCTGTATCATAAATCCATAGCCTAGTTCTCCCACAGTAAGGATGATGAGTTTCTTACAAAAAATAACAAGTATTTAAAGACCTTCCACAGGGTAAAACATCCTTGTGGGATTTATCAAAACATTTTACACAAATCAGGGAAAATATCCCAAGTTTCTGACTCAAGCTAACAACCTAAGACAAAACCAAATCTAAAATATCTCCTAAACTGTCACAGCATGCCCATTTGATCACTGCAATTCGTATGTACCTGATAGAGGACAAAAATAGACAAGTTAAAAGGATATTTTGTAGATAAAATTGATAAAAATCTAATTTTAAAGACTAGCTACAGAATCTTGCGATTTTGTAGCTGGTCTAAATCAAACACATAATCGTTTGAAAATCAATTCAAAACTTAAAGAATTAAATTCAAACTATTAAAAAAATATTTAATTTCTATTTGAAAGCCAAATGGATCATTCAAATCAAAATTGTTATGCTAATTTGAGAAAAAACAAGATTATGATCAATCGAATGATTACAGAGATGCATGTACCCTGTTCCATTTGTTATCACAAATTCGGGTAAACAGAATCGTATTGGATAACTCGACAACAATGAAATTGTTTTCATAACCAATTGAAATCAACACAAATAGTTGCTTCAGCCATCAACAAGATCACTGTCATATCCAAACGAAATCAATAGGATTGTTTTTCAAATTGATATAACTGTATTAAAAATATACAAACGATCATGCTATTCATTGCACACAATAACCACTTGTAGATCCAATCAAACAGGAACGAATCAAAATGGTTTGGGGTAATGGGATCGTTATGAATTAACACTGTTTCCATGATTTTAGCAAATAGATCTTCAACACGGTCGGATGTAACCGGAACCCAAACGAAAATATCGATTCAATACAAAACAAAGTCGTTTCTAGCTAATCAAAGTCAATAGTGTTGTTTTGAGTTTATTAGATTACATCGTATTTATCAACCCAGTCACTAATAGTGACGCATAACACATTTAAAGGATCATACCAATTCAAGCCCACAAAATCGTTCCAAAATCAAATCATACGAACTAAATCAGAGCTAATAATATCCAACCACAACGAAATCATATCAAATCAAAACATAGCCGTGCTCTGATTTTAGCACAAAAATCTTTTATACAGGTCATATGCAATCAAAATCTAAACGAAAACAAACTTCATTAATCACATTAATTCAAACTAACAAAATTATTCAAAACGAATCAAACCCAATGAAAACCAATCAATTGCTAAACTGGGCACGACCAAATCGCATACCAAAATCATAACCATATTCGATTTTAGCAGAAAGAATCTAATGTAAAGGATACACCATTTTTTGATAATCAAACTATGAAAGAATAATCTCGAATAATGAATAGAACTAATCGAAACCCAAATACCAATTCATTATATTAATCCAAGCAATTTACAAAACAAAATTGATATTGAAATTCATACCTGGATAATCAGAAAACAACTCAGTCATGATAATTTGGAATTGACGAAGGTTGTCGCCGATTCAACATTCCTGAAAACGATCGAACCAGTAGTTTTTTGCTTCTTGTCATTATCTTGAAGTTTGTCCCTTTCTCTTGACAGCACTGTAACTTGGTTTTCCAAAGATTTGATCTTTGATTGTAATAATGGGACGTAAGTGTAATAACGCTCCAGCCACACATTGCATTGGATGCATGATGTTTGCTCGGGCTTCGAAATTGTAGGCGAGGGTTTGTTTAAATCATCGAGGGTTTCATTTTGAAACCTGATTCTTGGGTAGTTAGGATTGTTCTTTAGGCATGGGGGAAAATTAGAAACATAGTCATAGGGTGGCTCGGAGCACAGACCATGGGAATAAGGGTACTCACTAGCTAGGAAGCGCTCTATATCAGAGTCTGAGTCTTCGCTTAGAACTATGGGCTTTTGATCAGCATTTGGCTTAGGCTTATTTCGAGAAAGTCTCGATATCAATCGAGCATTATTTTTACCTTTGCTATCGACAACAGGGTTACGCTTGACCTTCTTATTCACAGGCTTCTTGCCAGCCTCAACCTTGTCTGTTATGATGTCGGGTAGGTCAATGTCAGGGCCAACAGAGGGTTTGGGAGAGGGTAGAAGGGCATGAAAAGGCACGGGTGGCCCGACCTTAGTCTCACTGACCACAGACTTGTCGATTTGGACAGACTCTGAATCAACCAAGCCATTTTGAGAGAGAAAATCTTGCCAATTATCGTCGTGAAGGTTTAAATGGTGAACGACGATGAGTCTAATCAAGCCATGGTGAAACAAGCTGCTATCATCCTTCTCACGTTTGAACCTCTTAGCCATTTTGTAAAGACTACGCAGGAAGTAAAATGGCATGTTCAATGGATAGCCCATGAAATTCATTAACAGTCGAAGGTGATAAAGAAAAACCAATCCATACCGACCCTCACAGGTCACAAATTGTTTAACCATTATCAAAAGATCATGCCACCTGGGTTTAAGTGTGGAAATAGGCATACCTTTGTCACAGGATGTGAATTTTCGTGATACGAATAGAAAAGGCCATGGCACCTCCTCAACTTTGGAGTTTTTAAACCATCGTTGGCCCATGGATGCTAATCCTGTGGCGGAGCTTATGAATTCTTCATTGAGTTCAAGTTGAATGTCACCTACTTTTGCCCTACACCCATCAAAGGTAAGGGAGAATTATTGTGCAACAAACAGATTGAAACCCTTGAACCTCTATACAAATGCGAGCCAACCACTATCCTCTAAACCCTTACGAGTGTTATCGAAGAGTAGCAGAGCTTGACTACCATTCGGCTCAATACGGACTACCGGTGCCATTGAGAGGAGCACATGGTGAGCAAGGTGTAGGGGTCAAGGTTTGAACATAGTAAGCGCAGGGGTAGAATTCTCACAGGTTTACTTGAAAACACCAGGAGTGACCCGGGATAGGGGGAAACATTTATGACAGAACGTGCAAAGTTGGTGGACCTATTTTGGCTCATGCACAATAGTGATTACCCACAGTACAACCGTCGACACTTATAAATATTCAAATGACTATGCATATATGTTAAAAACTATGCCATTTCAATCCACCAATGGATATATGGTAAGTGGACCAAAAATTTGTGCGAACCATAGTTTTAGTTTCAAAACCAAAGCAATAAAACAAAATCAATACCAAGGGTCCGATTATATGAAACATGTGTTATACAAAACAATTTATACCAAGGGTTTAACCATAACACCAATGCGTTTTTATGTAACCAATGTGCCAAGTGAATCAATCAAAGAACATATAAATCCAATCACCAATGCATCACAAACTCAATCACTCATGAAGCGAAACTGTATAATCAATCAAAGAATGTCAAATGAGAACAGGTCAAGGGGTCTTGCCAACTGTATAATGATGAGTAAATTGGAAACACAATGGGCATATCGACAAGAATGATCGCAACAATCCAGTAACAATTTTAATGTAACTTCTAAAACCAAGTTTTCATGCTTGCAGTCATGAAAACAAGAACAAAGGTAAGTGTGCAAATAATGAAAAAATAATAGTGTCATTTTATTCAAGGATTACGACAAAAATTAAGGTTCGTAAAGCACTGGTGTAGGCATCTTTTAAGGACAGAATAAAAATGCGAATTGGCTGCCAACAATACGGTCCTAACCATTTCATTTTGAGCTTTCTCGAGTGATGAAATGATTTGTTGTCATACATCAATACTAGATCGCCTTCCTTGAAAATTTTCTTCTTGATGTGTCTATCATGCCAATATTTGTCCCTTGCTTTTTGAACTTGTTGGTGGAACCCTACTAGGATCTGATCTTACTCCATGGTCAACAACTGGTTTAGTCTCTCTTGTATTGCGCCTCATTCTGTCATGTGTGTAATTGTTGCTACGCGCAAATTGGGTACCAAAAATTCTAATGGCACCACTACTTCTTGGCCATATACTAGTTTAAATGGTGTGTGCCCTATCAAATTTTTGCATGTAGTCCTATAGGCCCACAATATTTTTGGTATTTTAAGGTCCCAATCATCCATATTGACATTACATATCTTTGTCAGTGAATTCTCAAGTATTTTATTAAATGCATCTACTGTGCCATTTGCCTGTGGGTGATATGGTGTGCTCTTTTGATGATGGACTTCAAACGCTTTAGTCATAACGTTGATAGTGTTGTTAATGAAGTGTGTTCCTTGGTCACTCATAAAAACTCTTGGGCACCCAAATCTCGTGATTACTTGTTCAAATAGGAAGTGTGTTGTTGTTTCTGCACTATAATCCTTCACTTGTGTTGCTTCCACCCATCTTGTCAAGTATTCTGTCGCAGTGATAATGTATCTTGCTCCTGTTCTTTTTGCTGGTGGGTTGATTGGTCCCTCAAAGTCTATTGCCCATTTATCGAATACCTACAATGTTACATGTGGTCATAATGGCATCTCGTCCTTTATGTTGGGTTTAACTACCCTTTGATAGACATCGAATCTTTGACAGTACTCCTTCAAGTCTCAGTGGATGGTCGACCACCATAGTCCTGCACGCAATACCTTTCGCGTGGTAGCTTTTAATGTCTAATGTCCTCCTACTATTCCCTTATGGGATTATGTTAAGACTCTTGGTCTTTCATTCTCTAACCCATATCTTCGCAATATGCTATCTGCACCCATTTTGTATAAGTGTCCTGCAATCAGTTGATAGTCTGCAACTCAGACTACCAGGTTTTTCTTCTCCGCGGTGTTATATTCTTGCGGCACAGTGCTTGTGCTCAAGTACTGAATAATATATGCAAAGTATTCATCAGTGATCTAGACGGAAAATAACTGTGCATCCGGGAATTTGTCTTCTAAATTCGTAGGTTCTTCTCCATTTGTGACCCTTGATAGGTGGTCAGGTCCTGCATTCAATTTTTATGGCTTGACTATTACTTCAAAGTCAAATTATTGAAATAGTAGTAACCATCAACAAATTATCCCCCCCAACACTGGCTTGTTGACTAGGTATTTCAGAGATGAGTGATATGTAAACATATTAAAGTGTTTCACCAATAAGTAATGTCTGAACTTATGCAATGTGTATACCATAACTAGGCCTTCTCTCTTTGTAGTGTTATAGTTCTGCTCTGATTCTGACAGCTTCCTGCTTGCAAATGCTATGGGGTGATCCAAATCCCCCACACTAGGTTGCGCTAAGATAGATCCAAGTGTTATGGATAATGAATCTGCATGGACGTGGAATGTCTTCTCCCAGTTTGGAAATACTAGGTGCGGTGACCATGTTTTCTTTCAGTGTATCCAGACCGTGTTGACAATCGTCATTCCACTGAAACTTTGTATCTTTTCTTAACAGTTTCTCCATTGGCACAGTGATTTGCATGTATCCTTTGATGAAATTTATATAGTATCCTTTGTGTCTTAATGTCACTCTCAACTGATGGAATGTTTTTGGCGGTGGTAGGTTAACAATTACTGCAATCTTTGCAGGATCTACTAGTAAACCCTGTTTGCATACTATATGGCCCAATAGTATCCCAAACGATGTTCTGAATATGCATTTATTTATGTTTAGTGATATCCATCACTGCCTAAATCTTTCTAAAATCAGTCCTAAGACCTCTACATGGTATTTAAACAAACTATAGATTGTCCAATCGTCTAGGTATACCTCTAGAAACTTGTGGATGAACTCCTTAAACGCGGAAATGACTACTCTGGAAAATATTGTTGGTGCATTCTTTATTCCAAATGACATGACTATGTACTCGTAGGATCCCCATTATGTAGTGAACGTGGTCTTGTATCTATCTTCATGTTCTATCTTGATCTGGTGGTAGCCTAAGAATCCATCAATGAATGAGTAAGCTTCATGTCCTCCTACGTTCTCTAACATTTCATCGATGAAAGGTGTAGGTAACATGTCATGTAGGCATGCATCGTTCAACTTCCTCAAGTCGATGCATATCCTTATACCCCCCTTTTTTTTGTATTTCACTACCATCAGGCTTATCCATTCTGATTCTTAGACCAATTCTATGATTCTAGCTTCGAGCATCTGTTGATATCAGCTTTGAATTTATGCTTATATATTGGGTTCAATATGTATGGTTGTTGCTTGATCGGTCTCACTTCAGGTCTAAGTGGTATCTTCATTTTTCCTATCTCTCCCGCTATACCCTTCATCTCTGTAAATGTGGTGGGAAACAGGTCGATGTACTCACGCAGTAACTCTGTTATGATTTCTACTGTTTGCCCATCCCAGTAGTCTCCAATCCTGGCCATTTTGGGATTCTCAACTGTCCTAGTGTTGACTTTATTTACTTTGATCGACATGGCAATAAATTTTTATTCTATGGGTGGAACCTCCACTTCTCTTTCACCTTCTTCTTCCTCGATATGAATATCGCATTGATCTTCTTCATCGGGTGCTTCCTCCTGTACATGGTAACATGACAACAGTTATTTGACTGTCTATTTGTTTTGTTGTTGTTCTTTTGTTATGAGTTCAACTTTTGGTTCTTTGATGAATATCACTCCTCTTATTTGTTTAAGAGTTGCATCTATGTTGGGGGTCTCATGCTCGAATGAGAAAGTGACTGTAAAATTTTGTTGCAATGTCATCCAGGTTGCAGTTCCTGGTCTTTATACCAGTTCGCTGGTATGCCCTCTAGAGTGTGTATGAAATGATGAGGCCATTCCTCAGGGGGTTTCATTTTCCACAATGTTCTTCACTCCTCCAAGTGTTCCGCTGGTGCCCCTTGTCCATCATACTTATGTTGTTTATTGTTTTATTCTTCTGCATCGAACCTTATGCACAGTAACTGCTTACATTGGTACCAATCTGTGATTGTCTCTTTGTGTGCACCCCACCATATTACAGGTGTGGCCTTGAGTGCTATATCAAGTGCTAACAACCTCTCATTCATTGAAACTTCCTCTTCATACTATGCCAAGAATGTTTCCAAATTGTTTATTCCATGGAAATTGGGTGGTTTCCTGATCTTTGTGCCTACCCATCTTACTGCGCAGTCTATTCGTGCACATCTTCACATGGAAACTTCGTGTATCCTTTGTTGCCAGTTCTATAAACTAGTATCTAAGTCTCTTTCACATGAATTAATGCTCCGACAACCGAGTATTTCTTCTGCAGTTGGGTTTACATAATCCTCATCGCGCGCAGTTGTTCTGTACAACTGGATGATTTCCTCTAATTCTAGGAAAGTGGGTTATACAAACCTTTCCCCTTCTGATGGGCCTAATGGCATGATGACCCTGTATTCCCCCTACTCAAATGTCATTTTACTTGTATTCAAATTGATTATGGCCTAGTTGTCCAATGCCCAATCCAAACCAAGCAATGTTGGGTATTGGTGTTGTGTCATCCACTATTTCAATCACTTCAAAATCTGCTTTAGTGCACACTCCATCTAGGTATACTGTCACTCCCTTTAGTCTACCAATTGGTAGGACTCTGTGTTTGTTTGCTAGTTTTAGTTGAACCGGTGAGTATCCTAATGTGGGCTCTCCCATGCATTGCCATGTATTCTTTGGTAATACATTAACTTCAAATCCTAGACCCATTATGATGTCTCCCATGTTGAAATCTCCGATGTTGGCATTCAGTTTGAACTCTCTACTTGTTCTTCTCCTTATATGTAGGTGATTCACTATTTTTGGTTCTAGTTTTCCTTCCATCTCTATGCTACATTTTTCTAGTATGTTTTGAAATATTTTGACAAATGATGGATCATTTAATAATTTTACGCATGATTGAATACGTGTCATGCATGTAGTACACCATATGGCTTCTCGTTTATCTTTATTCTTATTCTGGTTTAGTTGGAACATTAATTTCTTCAAATCCTCCTTCAGTTCTTTGATGTCTGTGTTTGTCTGCTGATACTGATTTTCTTACAGTTGTAGGGCTACCTATAGAGCCTCTTCCTGTTTCTGAAACTTTTGTTGTCGCAATGGATACTTTAAGTGCAGTAGTAGTGAATTGACGAATAGGTGCCTATGTTGCATATCGGTCATAAGATATTTCAACTTTCCCTTCTATCGCTTGAATCTTTGGTCAATATCCCGTGCAGATTCTCTTGGTTTCTGTCTAATTTCAATCATCTCGTTCATGTACTGATCCTATGAACTCGGATTTTGGAACTCATTTATTAGCAGTTTCTTGATGTCTGCAATTGTTCTGGTTGTCCCTGGTTGATTGTTTGTAGCTAAACTCATATACCAATCCAATGCATGGTCCCTTAGTGTAATCGCTAGCTATGCTTGTTTAGTATATTCGTCTATGATCTATTTTTCTTCCGAAATCTTCTCACATATGAACAAAAAAATTTCGGGTCCTATGACGCTTCTCCTTTGAATTATGGTAACCTGATGGTAGGATCATGTTCTTCCATTCTGAACGCTGAACTACTACCTCCATGTGGTGTAGATACTTGACTAGTGCTGCCTAAACTAGCTCCTCCAGTTGTTGTTCCTTGTGTAGATGTACTTCCTGTTGTCTGACTTCTTCCAAACTTTGGTTTTATAAATGATGGTTTTCTCTTTAGTGTAATAGTCACACATGGGTTTATGGGTTCCACATTGACATTAATATGGATATGATTTCTACCTTCTCTTCCCATTCTTGGACCTCTCATCTTCCTCTCATATGTTGCACACAAGATTTCCTCAATCTTCTCCAGAGCCTGAAGATCCTCTACCTCTTCCCCATCACTCACCAAGAATTTCCTCGCGGCTACGACTCTCTTCTTGGTATTCACCTTGTATTGGTAGGGTACTTTGCTACATGTCTTTCTAGTTGTCGCCATGATCCTCTTGATCTGGTCGTCATCCATTATGATTGGGTCCAAGGGATCCTCCTCCTTCCCCTTATCATTTCCTCCTTCCATTTCTCCTCTTTCTGTCAGTGCTTCCCCCCTTCCCCATGCATGCAAGGAAGTTTAGCTGTCGGACTCCATTGTCATTACACCTTTGTTATATAGCAGTATCTTAATAGAAGTATACAACGATCTAATGTACCTTCCTCAAGGTCCACGTATAAACTCTTGCTCCATCGTTCTGTATGACTTCGTTGTATCTACTGCAAACTCTGTTATAAATCTTGTCACAATACTGTCAAGCCAAAAATCAACTGCAAGGGTGAATTTGTTGTTCACCTGTTGTAGCTAATCAATCTTTACTGGGGTCCACTTTATCTGTCGGATTCATTTTGTTGCGTGGGTATACTTCAAAATTAGTATCCACTCCTGCAATAAGTGTGGAAAATCACAGAAAAAGACTTCATGCAAATCAATAAACATGTATTTCTCAAGGTCTTTGCAAGATGTTAATATAGGGTTTTTGTTATATTTTTGTGCAAACTCCGGCTCTTTTGTTCTTAGCCGGCTTTCAATCTCTACTTTTGTGGGATTCCACGGTCTCAACATCCCCTTCTAGTGGCTCATTGATTTCTTCTTTTCTTTGTCTTCTTTAATCTTTTCTTTCTCAACCTATCTCATCTACTCAATCCTCTATTGTTCCTACCAACGACAATGGAACCATTTGTTGATTTAGTTATAGATATATCATTTCTTAGTTTGTATTGATTGACCCAGGGTTCATGTCTATTTGGGGTTCCAACAAAGCCTCTAAAACTATCGACCCTCTTGGTAAAATAGAAGGCAATGTAGCGCACATAGTGCATTGCACAGTCTCACCCGAGATATTCTTAATAGGTGGCTACAATACTCATGTGTTTGCAACCTAGGATTGAGTGCGAGAGATGAGAACTGTACACCGAAACTCTACTATAAATTGTAAACACAATGTACTGTCATTTACGATTATGCAGGAAATACAACAACTCATTCATTCAACATAGAAATATTTACTTGAAACACGTACATTCAATCACATAACACAGGTTTTACTGTGGTTCACCGCCTCCTAGGATACATCCACAAATATCAAGATCTTTTCTCTTTTATTATAGTAGTTCTCATCTATAGCTCCACACACTTTACAACTCTTCATAGTTGGGTTGATATCTATTATGAGGTGGACTAGATCACACCAGGTTCCTCATCCTGCAATCCAACCCTCAAGATTCACCCTTCTCATTCCTCCCTAGCTCAACAGCTTACAAAATTCAGCCTTACAGTAAAATATTACATCCCATATGCTTCTCTATCTTAACCAACAACTATTAACTAGCTACCCTTGCTATGATACCTAAGTATCCATATTTATACATTTCTGTCTCTTTCTTCAGCCATTACAATACATTAAAAAAAACCTAACCCTAACACCATTAGGTCTTCCATGCATGCACGCGTCCTGTTTTTCCTTCCAGCTGTCTCTTTCCTCGTGCATACCTTCTTTCCCAAAATATCCTTTCTTTCTTCTTTGGTCTGCCTCCAACACGCTCCATTTTATTAGAAGTATTTTGAAAATAGATTACAAAAAAAATGGAGGGTTTTAGTGCCTGACACAACATAGATCCAAGGATTCTCAGTTGTGAATAGTTCTTTCAAAACTACCATCAATATCATGCACATCAACATCCATTCCTTCCTATAATGATCAATAATTCATCACATCCATATAGAAATATCTATCCACTTCCAGCCATCTTTTTCCATTCTTCGATTGCAAGATACCAGATATAATAAATATGCAGAACAGAAATAAAATGCTAGAAATGGAAAAATAACAGTAATATATCCAGCATAATATCCACAATAACACAGAAATGATATAAGAACAATCAACAAAAATAACACTTTGATTCAGAAAGCAATGTTCACAGGCCTCTTCGAGGGGACAACCTCCAATCGAGCAACGCTTTGTTACAATAATCTCCAAGATAGGATTTTCATACCCTCAACCCTTATTTATACTAAATATGTCTATCAAGAGAAGCATCTAGAGGAAGATCCTTCTAGAAGCAGAAGCTTCTATTAGGTCTTCTTACATCCGCCTTATTCTATTTTATTGAAAGGCCTTATTAATATTGACCTTTATTACATCCGAATATATTAATCTACCTATGTGCAGTTTAGGACCCTAACATGTCTACCCCTTAAAAATATCCTTGTCCTCAAGGCTTGAGATGAGGAAACTACTGCAAAATGGTAGCTGGTTCCCAAGTGGCATCTGTTGGATTCGTATATTTCCACTGGACTAGCACTTCCTTGATGGTTCTCTGATGCAGGTGATGCTCACGTTGGTCCAAAACTAGTTCTGGCTATAGCCAAATGGATCCTTCTTCAGCCAACTCGGGAAGGTTGGTTTGAATTTGGCACCTAGTTCTAATCACCTTCTTTAAGCATGAAACATGGAAAATTGGATGTAGCTTCGACTGACTGGGTAGAGCTAACTAATATGCGACTTGTCCCACACACTTGAGAACTGTATAAGGACCATAAAATTTGGGCTCTAGCTTCTGACAATGCTCGGCCTTGAGGGAAGTTTGCTTGTATGGTTGCAGTCACAGAAACACCTGATCCCCTTCTACAAATTGATGTTCCGAGCGACCTTGATCTGCATGTTGCTTCATGCGATTTTGTGCCATGACCAAGTTCTCTTTAAGGGTACGAAGAATATCCTCTCGAACTATAAGTTTTTGGTCAACCACCTGGACCTTTGAGGTACCCGGTAAGTATGAGAGAATTGAAGGTGGCTTCTATCCATATATCGCTTCAAAGGGAGTCATACGAGTCGTTGTATGGTAGGAAGTGTTGTACCACCATTCGGCTAGGGGTAGCCATTGATCCCACTGATGTTGTTTTTCAGAAGCAAAACACCTCATATATGTTTCCAAACACTTGTTGACAACTTCCGTTTGACCGTCAGTTTGGGGATGATAAGGTGTGCTGAGATGCAATTGGGTGCCCTGGAGCTTAAACAGTTCTTTCCAAAAATTGCTTATGAAAGTTGGGTCACGATCAGAAACAATAGAGTGTGGCATGCCATGAAGCTTGAAGACCTGGTCCATGAAAATTTGAGCCACTGTGGATGCAGTAAATGGGTGTTGAAGAGCACAGAAATGAGAATACTTGGAAAGGCAATCCACAACCACCATTATGATTGATTTATTCCCTGATTTGGGTAAGCCAGTAATAAAGTCCATAGAGATATACTTCCAAATAGCCGGTGGAATCGGAAGTGGTTGTAGTGTGCCATAGATTTGACTGTTTCTCCCTTGTTGTGTTGACACACCTCACATTCAGCTACAAAATTACGGTTGTCCTGTTTCATACCATCCCAGAAAAAAGAATGTTTGACTATGTCATATGTTTTGTCGAACCCTGAGTGCCCTGCTGTGGGTGTAGCATGAAGCTCAGAAAGTACCGTGGATTTAATCTTTGATTGTTTACTTAAATACAAACGTCCTTTGTATCAAAGCTCATCCTGGAGCCAAGAGTACCCTGAGGGAGCTGGAGCCTTGGTCTGTAATTGCTGGATCAGATGAAAAATTTTGGGATCTTGAAGCCATTCTTAGTGCACATCTTGGAGCCAATTGGGTACAATGAAGGAAGAGGAAAAAGGGACCCTTCTTATTCATATTTTTGGGACAGTGCATCCGCCACTACATTGTCTTTTCCCTTCTTTTAAATGATCTCATAATCATAACCAAAGAGCTTAGTCACCCATTTTTGTTGCTCCTGAGAGGAAATGCATTGTTCCAAAAAGTACTTGAGGCTTTGATGGTCAGTCTTGATTTGGAAGCGTTTCCCCAAGAGATAAGGATGCCACAGCTCAACGACATGCATAATAGCCAACATTTCCTTTTCATATGGGTTTGCCTAGATTCGTTTCAGAAAGTTTCTTGTTGGTGAAGGCCAAAGGTCGACCCTCTTGCATAAGGACAACGTCGATTTCTTTCCCTGAGGCATCACATTCCAACACAAAGGTCTTTGTGAAATCAAGAAGGGCCAGAACCAAAGTGGTGCACATCGTTGTCTTCAAGGTTTGAAAAGCTTGAGCAGCGGCTGGAGTCCAAGTGAAAGAGTTCTTTTTTATGAGAGCAGTGAGAGGTGCTGCAATATTTCCGTAGTTCTTAACAAACTTGCGATAATACCCTGTTAAGCCTAGAATTCCATGCAAGCTTTTGAGAGTCTTTGGGTGCAGACAATCTTGCATAGCTTCAATCTTTTTCGGATCCACCCTGACGCCATCCTTGCCAACAAGATGACCCAAGTATTCTACTTCTGAGGCACCAAAAGAACATTTAGACTGTTTCAAGAAAAGTTGGTGCTGGGAGAGGAGATGGAGAACTTGATCCACATGAGTAAGATGGTCGGTCTAGGTTTTTNAAAGGGCATGACCAAAAACTCATAGTGGACCTCATGAGTGCGAAAGGCCATATTGGAAATGTCTGCCTCTTTCATACGTATATGGTGATAGCCCAAGCAAAGATCAAGTTTAGTAAAGAATTGGGCGCCACTCAATTCATCCAGGAGGTCATTAATGACGGGAATGAGAAATTTGTCTTTAATGGTCAGTTTGTTGAGGGCACGGAAGTTAGGACACATTCTCCAAGAACCTTGTTTATTCATGACCATGACTATAGGATAAGAGTAAGGGCTCGTACTAGGGGGGATAATGCCTGCATTAAGGAGTTCCTGAACCATTTTCTCAATTTCATTTTTTTGTGAGAAGGGGTGGTGATATGGATGGATATTGGGGGGGAGGCTTCCGTGTACAAGGGGAATGGAATGGTCATGAACACTGTGGGAAGGAGGGAGGCCTTGGGGAGTGGAAAATACCATTTGATTTTTAGAAAGGAGAGCTTGGAGGTCATGCGGCACCGGGGGTGTTTCTGTTGCTTGAATGGCATGGAGTTGGGCAATGACACCAAAATGACCTTTTTTGAGTAGATTTTCCATGCAATGGGAACTAATGACCTCAGGTGAACTAGTCGTGATGCCTTGTAATTTATATTGGTGGCCTTCCTGGTTGAATTGCATGGTTAATGCGTTAAAATCCATGAGAATGGGACCCAAAGTTCTGATCCAGTCTACACCCAACACAATGTCACAACCACCCATGTCGATAGAAAACATAAGGGATTTTAGGTGGTAGTCACCGATTTGGAGATGCACATTTTCACAGCACCCTCCACATTTCATGGAACCACCATTGGCAATCATGATTTGGAAATTGTTGACAACATGGATGTAGCAATGAGTTTCTTGGGCAATGCGGCGATGAATAAAATTATGGGTGCTTCCACTATCAACCAGAATGATGACCTTCTAATGCTTGATGTAACCGATTAACTTGAGGGTTTGGAGAGTAGAAAATCTAGTGAGATCATTGATGGAAATGATAGGTTCTACTTCGGGAGGGTCTGAGGGAGGGGTTATGTCAGTGATTTTAGGTGACTCAAACACAATGGGAGTTTCAACATCCTCTTCTAAAATGTCCTCAGATATGGCCATAAAAATATTTTGTTCCTTACACTTGTGGCCCGGGAAATATTTGTCATCACAATTATAACAAAGCCCTTTGAGTTGGCATTCAGCCATTTCACCCCTGGTCAATTTTTGCATTTTTAATGGGGCAGAGGGAGTAGTGGGAGTGACGAGTTTAGGGCGAGGGATAAAGGGGGGTTTTGGGTTTTGAGATGATACAATATGTTGTGCTTCTTTATCTCTTTTAGTAGCCTCCACCCAAGTCGAGGGCCGAGCCATGAGGAGATGGGCCCGAATCTCCTCCTTGAGATGACTAATAAAACACTCTCGAAAGAAAGCATCAGTCATACCCTCTGTTCGAAAATCTAGGCGTTCAAAGGCAGCTATGAAGTCTTCTACTGTTCTGGATTGTTTCAACTTTGTTAAACAGCCCAAATGGTTGGTGTCCGTGTCAAAGCGTTCATAAAGCTCAGTCACAAATTGGGTCCAAGCAATATACCCTTGACGGGAAGTTTTTCTCCCTTGCCACCATTGCCAATGTTCTTTATCTAGATGGAGAACAACATACCGGAGTTTGGCCAAGTCATCTGTAATTCCATATAAAGAGAAATAATGTTCCATTTGGGTTACCCAACCAGTGGGGTTTGAGCCATCAAATTTGGTCACGTCCACCCGCGGAAGGCATATGTCACGTTGAAAGTGATGGGACTGAAAGGTATGGGAATGGGAGGAAGTTTCACCTTCATTCTTTGTAGGTGCTTCAGAGAAATGGTCATCTGTAGGGATATTCAGTTTAGTAAAAAGTGATGCAAAGACAGATTCAAGCTAGGTGGTCAATTCTTATTTGACTTCCTCCATTAAGGACTGCATGGTTGTATTTATGGTAGCATTGATGGACGAATCGATGGAGGCAACAGTAGCACTGAGTTGTTTCACTTCTTTTTGGGTTTCTAGGAAACCAGATTGTATGGTGTTGAAGTGAGATTCTAGGTCTTGGCTATAGGTATGGACCATGAGGATGGGTGAACTGAAAAGGGGTGGGCGGGGTCAAAAATTTTGTCGAAAAATGATATGAAGGAATGTGATAAGGGCGGAGAGATGAATCCAATGGAATAGGTCTCAAATAATGGTGAAAAAATTTCTAGACCTTTTTTTTTTTGTTTACACCAGTGGAGTTATACTTCGGTCTGAAGAATACGACAGTGATGAAATCCCAAATGCTTAACCAGAAAGAGATGTGTATTTACTTGGCAACCCAAACACAGTTGTGCAGCAATAGATCTGGTCTGCTTTTAATTTGTTTATGTTTATGTCCCCCAAGGGTTAGGTATTCAAGGGTTCTACAGACAAGGGTTTGCCCTGTGCTATAACTCTNTCGACCCAATATCTCAGGGAACTAACTAAGGAGCATAGACCATACCCTTAGCCGTACTACCCGACTACCCAGGTACTAGAGAGTATCTTTCCGAGTGTTGTTCTCGGTGACACTATAGTAGTTCGACAGCCGATAGGTTTATCTAAAGAGGGATTCAGGAAATATAGGTTGATCTGTACATAGGTGTTGTCTGATGTGCTACCACTCGAAGGGGTACCAGTAGGGGTTACAAGGGTGGCCAACAGATGTGCACTTAAGAACCACTTGTATTTCTTGTGTGTATGAATCCCTCAACTGTGGGTTTATGTGCGTAACGATAGATCTCTGTGGTTTAAAGACATGAGAATATGTCTCTACCCTAAAAAAAAATAAAAATCCCACATTTTCTTCCAAGGAAAGTGCTCTAATACCACTTTCAAGATACCATATATAATGAATATGCAAAACATAAATAAAATGCTAGAAATGGCAAAATAACAGTAATATATTCATCATAATCTCCACAATAACATAGAAATGATATAAGAACAATCAACAGAAATAACACTTTGATTCAGAAAGCAATGTTCACGGACCTCTTCGAGGGAGAAACCTCCAATCGAGCAACGCTCTATTACAATAATCTCCAAGCTAGGGTTTTCATACCCTCGACCCTTATTTATACTAAATATGTCTATCAAGAGAACCATCTAGAGGAAGATCCTTCTAGAAGTGGAATCTTATATTAGGTCTTCTTACATCCGCCTTATTCTATTTTATTGAAAGGCCTTATTAATATTGACCTTTATTACATCCGAATATATTAATCTACCTATGTGCGGGTTAGGACCCTAACATAGATCGAGAGCACATGAATTATCAAGAATGAATTAATGATTCACAATGAATGAGAAACCAAATTCAAGAGTGAAAGAGTTATTTACCCCCAAATAGCCCAAATATGGGTTTATATATTTACTTAGGAACCAAGTACCACATGATCTTCCTCCCAATAAGCTCATTTAACCACTTTTCTTAATTAAAACCAAGATGGTAAATAAAAGATAATAATAATAAATTATCCCCTTTATCCTACCCTCTTGTGGAATCATAGCCCCCTATATCTTGTCCTTGTTTTTCTTGTATCCGGTGATGTATATTTGTTAATATGTAGAAGTATTACATTTCCTAGGCACTCTGGCCTCTTTTCAACTTTACCAACTCACCAGACTAACTCACAATTACATAATACATTCTAGTCATAGGGGTCAAAGCCGGGGGTGTTACATTCCCCATATCTCTCCTGAATCTAAGCAAAGAGGTTGAGCTCTCATGACTACATATAGACCTCTAGCCTAGGGGAGAAAAGAAATATTTTTTATATTATTATATTAAGATTTTTCTCTGAAGAATTGTGTTGGAGACTTAGAGCCTTGTTTCTCGTGATGTACTGTTGATGAAATAAAAATAGTCCCATTTTCAGCCTATTTGAGTTTTCTCAAGGTTCCTTGTGCTTCTTAGGTGGGCCCACTCAAGAGGGCGCAAGGACCCTGTTGCAATTTATTTGGTTTTCTACATGTTAATTAGTGTTTAGTTATCATTTCATTCCCTTTTGAAGATTAATATAGTTTTCCATGATCAATTCTGGTTTCTGTCAATTTGTCATTAGCTAGTTAGTTTCAGCAAGTATCTTGTAGAATGGTTCAATAGCCTATTGGAGCACCCTTGGAAGTATTTTCAGAGATGAGAACCTCCTATCCATTCCATTTTATTTTAGTTTGTCTTTTTTTATGCTTTAGAAGACTCATACTATCTTTTCAGGATTCGATTTAGCTTCCTCTAGGATCTTCCTATAGGATTGTTCCAGTTCCTATAGAAACTGTAGAGTTCTGATAGAAGTTTCTTGTAGGACTATTTTAGCTCTATATTAAAATTTATATTAATATTCTTTTCATGAAAATATAAAAAAATAATAAACAAACATATGGCTTATTATTGATCCAAGGGTTGGACATAAAATAGTTCATTTAGTCCATGTATTAAGTTAACTTTTTAATTGCAGCTTTCTATCATACACTAGATAGAATTCATATTTTGCATTTAGTTTTATTTCCATGGTTTAGTATGATTTATTTCATGCCATTAGGCTAAATTCCTTTTCCTACAATCTAGATTACTTGCTCTTCCAATTTGGTGTGCTTTTCATTCAAATAATAGTTTAACTCTTCTTTCTATTGAATTTCAATTTCCTGCACCATTTCCTGCATTTCAACACTTGATCAATATCATACCTATACTAATATCAATTCATATGACATATACATTGCACAACACCTCTCAAGTTTGTACAAACCTTGGGTTGACAAAGTAAAGTAAGAAGCCAAGGATGCAATAGCATTATTGTTGTTATTCTAAGGCCTATCAATTTTTGGCATCGTTGTTGGGGAAGTAATAAATTCTCCATATCATTTTCCTTTTTGTTTTCCTTTGTGTGACTTGGAGAAGTAGAAAATATACCTTAGTCACAAGGCCAACCTCACTATATAATTTTTGTAATGTAAAATCTCAAGTGCTTTCATTTCAAGTGAGTATTGTTAGCTCCTTGTCACACTCTTTGCCTTTTAGCATTATATATATAAAGAAAAAAATAGTTTTACCTTCTTTAATTTCATGAATGACTAAACCTAGAGATGGGAAAGGAAAATGTTTATCGAAAAATCCACCCCAAAAAATAGGTCCAAGCAATCTAGAGATAGGTCCTGAAACACTTGAGAGTTTCTTGGAAAGGGAATGTAGAGAATTTGAAAATGTTTCAAAAGAAATACAATCTCCCTCACCTCATTCCATGGTTGGTGAAGAAGATATGGTAGAAATATTTAAGTTTCCCATTCAGGAATCCAATGGAGAGACCACGATGGAATATATTAATCCTTCTGACTTACCCCATTTTCATGGAATTATTTCTGAATATCCTGACACTTTCATGTTTGAGTTTACAGTTATATGAAGGACATACGATTATACTACTAATGAATAGAATCTCAAAATGTTTCCTTCAACCTTGAAGTATTCATGTCTAAGATGGTTCATGATCTTGGAGGTAAATGGTATCAAAACATGGGATCAAATGAAAAAAATCTTTATTGAAAGATATAGAGACAATTGTAGAGAAAGGGACACAAGGGTTGATATTTTTAGAATGACTCAAGGACCTAATGAATCTTTGGAAGACTTTGAAGAGATATTTCAACTAAACTACAAAAGAGGTCAAAATTGTACTCTGGATGAAGACTCGCTCAATATTTTCTTACTCAAAGGAGTAAGAGAGGATATCATGGAAACACTAAATCTACTATCCAATGGATATATCTATAAATTGGACTATGATCATATCAAAATAATATTAAAAAACCATTCAAGATCCTCAATAAATAAAGGTAGAAGTAGTAGAGGTTTGGTACTACAATATTCTAATGCTACAACTCATATAAAAAATGAATTGGGAGGGTTAATACAATATATGAAAACTAATATCTTTCATTCTTTATCCATGCAAATGGATACTTTGCAGATCAAAAATAAACATGAGGAATAAAATAAGGAATTGGTTGTCTATTGTCCTAAATGCATTAAAAAGAATCCTAGAAATGAATTCCCTCTAGATCTTATAGATGTTTCTAGTATTTGTGAAGAAAATAATCCAACTAACAAATGTCCTTCTTTTCTAAGATTGAAAGCTAATTTTGAGGAACAGAGGAGAATGTGGAATCACTATACTTCATCAATCAAAGGAGTCTTGTAGCACCAAGACCCTTCCAAATAGGTTTGAATTTCAATCCTACTCAAAAGTTTGGTGCATATAATACATAGATGTATTCTCAACCATGGTATAATCCTAATCCATCTCCAAGGACAAATCCAAATCCTTGGAAATATCAAGGACTACCAATTCCTCCTCCATACCAATCCTTTCCTAGCATGCCACAAAATCAAAACCCCCAATGGAGTCAACCTCTACAAGGATGGAGGCGACAAAATTTTCAGCAACCTTCATTAATTCCTCCTCCTCCTCAACCCAATAACACTACTAAAAATAGTTTTCCTCCTAAACAACCTCAACTACCTACTCAACCTACTCTAAATCCTAATTACAAGCATGTTCAGCCTGTGTACAACAATGAAACAACTTATCAAACTTATTCCTTGGAACTACAAGAAATTAATCTTAGATCAGGAAAAGTCTTGAAATAAAAACCAAATATCATAGAAGATGTAGAATCTAAGAAAGAATATATTATCTCACTGCAACCAAAAACTCCTCCTTATCCTAAAAGATTAAATGAAAAGAAAACTTATACATCCAAAGAGAATAACTTTTAGGAGAACTCAAGAGTTTTTGCATAAAGATACCTATCTTACAAGGATTCAAGGATGTGAGCATTTTCAATAGATTTATCAAAGAAGAGTGCATCATAAGGCTAGTGAGAAAAAGAAAAGATGCCCCCACCATAAATGTTATAGGACAACTAGCTAAACTTATGCTTGGAAAGTTAATTGTACCTAAGTAATTGGATCCAAGAATCCCTTTAGTGAATTTTCACATTAACAAAACCTTGATCTAGAATACTCTTATATATTTACAGGTTTTCATCAATGTAATGACTAAAGATACTTTGTTGGAACCTCAACCTTCAGACATTCTTGAGGGAAACCCCTATTGTCCTTCAACTTGCATATAGATCCACAGTAAAACCTAAAGGGATGTTGGAAGATATAATAATCTTTATTAATTCTTGGGAGTACCCTACTAACTTCTTAGTCCTTCAAACAGATTCTCAATTCAATCGACACCATCTTATTCTAGGGACACCTTGGTTGGCTAAAGAAAATGCATACATTAGTTATAGGCCAGGAAACATGACTATAACCGATGGCCTATCGCAAAAATAAATTATTCTTTATCCTCCTGCCCAAACTTTGATAATTTAAAACCTTCCTATGTGGGTAGAAGAAGAATATTATCTAACCCAAACAACTTCCTATCCCATTTACACTATCAACAGATTCTTGGCTAGTAGAAACATTTATGAGGACAACTTCCCTTAAAAAAAATTGTAAAACCAATATCCAACTGATGTGAAAATAGAGGTAATAAATGATGAAACCAGATTTGAAATTTCTGTTGGAAATCAAACAAAATTATGTATAGACTTATTCACTACTAATATTTAAGACCCATATGTTGAAACCATAGAGATAAGCGATGAAAAAATACTCAAAATCAATACTACACTTACCAACCATCAAGAACGAAAATTATTAGATGTGATGAAAATAAACATTGAATATTTTTGCATGGGATTATAAGGATATGAAAGGAATCATCCTTTCATTTTTACTCACCATATTTACATCAAAGATGACTACAAAATTGTTAGGAAGCCCCAAATAATGATGAACCCTACAATGAAGGATATTGTTAAACAAGAACTTCAAAAGTTGTTAGATGTCAGATTAATATATCCAATTTTAGATAGTGAGCGGTTCTCTCCTCTTGTTATTATTCTGAAAAATAATGGAAAATGGAGGATATGTGTGAAATAGCGAGAGATAAACAAGACCACAAGGAAGGACCATTTTCCTTTACCCTTCATTGACCAATTCTTGGATTTCTTAGCTAGGAAAGAATTATTTTCATTCTTGGATAGTTTAGTGGATATAACCAAATTGAGATATGTCCTAAATATCAAGATAAAACAACCTTTACTTGTCCATGGGGCACATTTTCTTATAGAGTCTTACCATTCAACCTATGTAATTTCCTGACCACTTTCCAAAGATAAATACTTAGCATATTTTTAGAACTCATCCATGATAAAGTTGAGATCTATATGTATGACTTAACTGCTTATGGGAAGTCTTTTGATGAGGCCTTAGACAATCTCGATAAATTTCTCCAAAGATGTAGATAAATGAACTTATCACTTAGCAATGAAAAATGAAACGTGATGATGAATGAAGGGATTGTGTAAGGACACCACCAATCCTATAGAGGAATTGAATTGGAAAAAAATAAAGTCAAAAGCATCACACTACTTCCTACCCCACTGAAACCAAATGATATTAAAAGTTTTCTTGGAAATACAGGATACTACAGGAGGTTCATCAAGGATTTGAGTAAGATAACTTCTCCCATGTTTACCATGCTATCCAAGGATGTATATTATTGTTGGACTATAAACTTTCAACAAGCATTTGAAACAATAAAAGAAAGACTCTCAACTGCTCATGTGCTACAAGGTCCCAATTGGGCTCTTCAATTTTATATTCATATCGATGCAATAGATAAACTTGTAGGAGAAAACTTGGGACAAAATGAATATAAAAAACCTTATGCAATTTATTTCATAAGTAAAAACTTGGT
>JASDQU010738292.1:53982-66029 GCA_032191745.1 Picea mariana
CTCTGTTGGAGTTGCTATTGTATCAGGTTCCATCATTTATTGTGTTTACTGTAACCCTTACTTGCTTTTCCTCATATATACATATAGATCTCAAACTGGTTTTCCCCGGGGGGGTTTTGTCCAGGGTCATGTTGACCAAAAATACTATGTCTACAAATGCATGCTATTGGTTCTTAGATCTATCCATTATCAGCAGTAAACGATGTATTAGGTGTGTTGTATTTATTTGAGTTGCATGTACTAATTTCCTATGGCTGAAACGACATGCTAGAGCACCCAAATTGAGAATACAACCATAACAATCAACTTAAAATAAACATGATTGTTGGCTGTTATAAAACAACAGAAAACTAAAACATAACAACAGAAAACTTAAAGCCTTTGCTTGGTCAAAGACAGACCAAGAAGGCAAGCTGATAGGACCTGGAATTTTCACAGGATGAACCCGAGTTTTACACAACATGATTTTGATTGCAGTTTGATTAATTTGAGCAATAATGTATTAGATTGATAGCTCGACACGATGGGTTGAATTAATGATAATGTGACTGTGTGTTTAGAATTTTCAAATGAGAATGTTGCATTGTGGTGTTTGAGGTATGGCTACCCACTGTGTATGATATGGATATTTTTGAGTTGCACACTCAGAGATAGCTTTGTTGCGATTCAATTATTTGTATTATGAAGTCAGATATGTTGTTGCTGCCTTGTGTTGGATGGATAGGCCAACATTTTAATGTTTAGAGTCAAATAAAATTGAACTTGTACAGTCACAGGAATGAAATTACATTTTGTCGAATGGTTGTATATTTCCTAGCATAGTGTGAGTTGAAATGGTGATTAGTTATCTGGGGGTGTAAATGACAAGGCAGGATCTTTGCAAAATGAATATGGATCATTGTGTTGACTGTCCATTAGGTATGTTGAATGAATGACATGCATTCTAAAACAGTAACAGGCACGAGTGCTGTGAAAGTATGGCCACATTGTAGTTTAATTATTAAACTAATGTAAAGACAGAATCGAGCATGATTTTTTATGCCTTCATTTGATGAGCAAAGTGAAAATAATTGACTGTGTATTTATTTGGAATTTTCTTATGGATAAATGGGAGAAAAAAAATCTCCCCTACAAAATTTTTGTGAGATGCATACTGTTTTGATTGTGACACTGTGTATTTATTTGGTTATGAACAATGAACTAGTTAATACACATTAGTTGTTATTGGATCACAATGGTCATTTGGTTGGTGTATTTCCTTTTTTCAGAATGGTTATATGGATTACTTAATTAATTTTATGAACAGTGCCCGCTCTCATTCCCCACCATTATTTCTCTTTTTCGCTAATTATAACCCCATTGCCTTCTCACATTCATTTTTCACTCCCTGTTCTAAAATTGATTATAGTAAAATTTTTTTATGTGTTGAAGCAGTTGGCAGTAGCAATGTCTTGGTTGAATTACAATGATGTTTTTTGTTTTGTTTGCAGTTGATTGTTGTTGTCTTTGAGCAGTAACCGTATTCCCCCCCCTCATCATATCATGTTTCGCTCAATACAAACCCCTTATATATCCTAGGACCTTTCATCCACCCCCTGCTCATTGATTACCAGTTAAACAATTTGTATGGATTGGATTGCATGAGTCTGATACATTGCTGAGCCAAATCTATTTCATATTTTTAAGAGTTGTCATGTATGGTTATTTAAAAGACTATGCTAATCAATCATGCATGTAGGAATGAGTATTTTTAGCCGAGGTAGCCATGGCCGAGGAATCTGAGGGAGAGATAACTGGAACAGAGGCCCAAGAAGGCCAAGGTTCTCCCTACATTTTGATGCTGACTCACAAGAGCTTGGCCAATCGTTTCAGGCCATATTTTTCAATTGGATTGGGCAAGGAGTGGTCCAACCTATGCGTGAAAGGCCTCCTTTCCAAGTTTCGCAAGCCCCTGGTATTCCTGTGCCTCCTCACGTCTCATTGTAACTCGAGGTTCCTAAAAATGATGGATGGCAAGAGATTGTCCACCCGACAGTCTCCCAACATCGTGGCTGGCCCAATTTATCCCTACCTATTCCCTCGCCTATTAACCCCATTGTCCAAGCTGCTGGTCACTCACCAGTGCAGTCCTCTCATGCTAGTAAAAGGTTGAAAACCGAAGCCCATCATGCCCTTGACAAAGGAAAATCCACTGCTGCCCCTTCCTCGCCCTCCAATGGCTCTGACAAATCCATGTCTTCCCGGATGCATTTGAGGGACGATTGTTCCCACGTGATCAATGAAATTAGACCTAGAGGCTCAACACAGCAAATGAAAAATTCAGGAAAATTGAAAGGTGATAGCAACAATCAAGGAAATATTGCATCTCAGAGTGGAAAATATGGATTTTGAGGTTTTATTTTATCTATTGTTATTGACAGTTGACTTCAGGATATTTTGGACAACATGTTTTATTTTTGGATATATGAGTAATACTTTTTTTTGAAAATAATTTCAAATATCATGAGCTAAATTGTCAAATGTGGATATGATGATGGGAGTCACAAGGATGTGTGTTTTGCTTAACTAACTAGTTATGTTATGATTGTTATGAGCTAAAGGGAGTCACAAGGGGTCCCACCTACTAGTTATTATTTATTTATAACTCTTATTATGATTATTACTTTTCCCCCTTAACTAAAAAGTTGGTTGAATCTTTAGTTAGCTTAACTAATGAGGTGGTTCAACTACCTCAACCAATTCTGATTTGCTTAAAGTAAAAAGGAAAGGGAGGAACAAGAGGAGGATAGAAGAAGAAGCATACTAAGGTTTTCTCTTTGAGTTATGTTGAGATAGTTCAGTTTTCATTCATTCACTTCTTCATCACAAGCCTAATTCTCTTTTATGATAGCAGGGTCTTATTATAGACAACAATATTCAGGGCTGAATTACATCATTCACAAACTTGTTTTTCAGAGGTGTTGATCTTTCTTTGATAATCTGTGTAGACTTGTCTATTTGTGAATTAGTTTTCATGACTGACAAAGGCTATTGTGCAGAGTCGAGTGGACAACAATCTATGGCAAGCTGATCCAACTTTTAGAGTTCAATTTTGATTTTCTGTCAGAGGTCCTTTTGTATGTTCCATCGGGGATGTCTAAGTTTGACTTTGGTCCAAAATTTCCGTATGAGATTTTGTAAAGAAAATGAATCTTTGGTGAATTGAAATGAAATAAAGGATTTCTTTATGTCTCATCTGTCTTGATTATCATCTTGGTGTCTTTACTTCTGTCTTTACATTTATTTCAGCAACTATTATATTCAAAAAATTACATAAAAAATAAATTTCCAACAAGCTTTTCTATTGATAAAAGACTAGTCTAAGCACTTGTAATTAATACTTGTGAATTATGATGTTATTTTTGTTGGCTATAAACATAGGGTGATATTCTCGTCTATTTTTCTTTATCCAAGAAGAATCTGAAAATGCTTGAGTAAGATCATTTAATATCTTTTCCTCAACATTTATTTTGGCGACCATACTGGGGAGATCTTTGATATCTCTCTGGTTAATTTTTATTCTCGATTTTCATCGATACATATTTTGTTTCCTGATATTGATTCTTTGACTGTGTTATTCTTAATGGTTGTTCCTGTTGCAAGGAAACCCAATATTGAGCTCGGTCTTCAAGATCAGACCAGCATTGCTTTGAATCTGTTTAATACCATCTTAGACACTGCCAATACCCATGCTGATCTTAACCATTCTTGGGCAGCAATTGAACGAGATGTTAATGCTCAAGAACAATTGGAAGCTAGACGTAGACAGCCTAGAAATCAGCAGTGACCCTTTTGTTTCTTCAAGTTTTGACCTTTCTTTCATGTCCTTAGATTATCATGCTTCTAGAAGAAGAAGAGGCTTGTCACCTGAAATCAATCCTATTGTTGAAATAGGAAGAAGAAACATTGTGTTATCTGCCCAACAAAGTGCTCTAAGGAGAAATTTATCTGATTCATCCAGTTTGTCTTTCTTTCCCTCATTTATCATCCACAAGATGGCATCTAGTGGTGGCTCTGGTGGCATAGGAAGTGATGCATCTTTTCAATCTTCATTGTCGTCGGTGATTGGTAGCTTATATAGCCACCATATCTTTGTCCAATCTACCACAAATCCCACCAAAGTCATTAAAAGTATGGGCTTTTTCAGTTTGAAGAAGACGCCACAACCACACCGTGGCATGTGTCCTCTCCTCTTAACCTAGCACCTACTACTCGTCCACTTCCTAAATTTAAAGAGTTCTTCCTAGGTTTTCAAGAAATAACTTTGTCACTACAAATGAACACCTAGTGACATTTTCTAATGCTTGTCATAACATAGGGGCTAATGACAATGATACTTGCATGCGCTTATTCGTAAATTCCTTGAAAGGAAAGGCCGGGGCCGACTTCTTTGACCTTCCTCATAAGATTCTGTCTACTTGGTAGGAGTTAATCTATTGGTTTCGATCCACTTATGGGAAATCTAAAATCCCAGCCGAGAAGTTAAGGGAATACAATAACATCACCTATAATGATGGTGAAACCATCAAGTATTTCAACTTGCGTTTCACCAAGTTATACAATCAAATCCCCGAACTCATTCGCCCTCAGAACCAAGCCGCTTTCATGCATTACTACAATTCATTTCCTCCCCCCTACCATCATAGTCTTGAGGAAAAAACCATCAATAATCTCGGTTCCGCTGTGTATACTTGCTCAGAGTATGAAGAACAACTTGAAAGAACTGGTCTTCCCTAGGGAGGATCGGTTAGACAGACAGACATGTCTGCCCTATTACAACTAGTACAAGACATGAACAATCTTATGATAGCGTATGAGCGGAAGGGAACTGTCTCCCCCCTCACCCCTGGAGCTTCATCCTCTTCTGCACCTCCCTCTAGAAATCCGATTGAAAACAATTTTCAGCCTAAACCTATCCTGCCTCGAAGTTGGTGTAACTTTTGCGAGGAACACCACGAGGAAACCACATGTGAGATAAATAAGAGTGCTAGTGATAAGATCTTTGGTAAAATACCAGAAGCTACTATCGTTGTCCTATATTTTGCAGATCCAGAAAATGTCATGGTCATTAACACTAGGAACAAAGCCTATGCTCCAAAGAAAAAATTTGATCCACCCCGCAATTCTTCTACCCCGAGCTCATCCTCAACCACTGCTACTCTCCAGGTTCTTAAGGTTCCTGAGAGTCAAGGAATCATTCCCCCTCTCCCCTCTTCCAAATACAATATCTTGAATCAGTTGGCCAACATCAAAGCAGATGCAACCCTTCTAGACATGGTTGTCGTCCCTGAGCAACAGATGCATCTGAAACAATTCATGGAAGGAAAAGCTTCCATTGTAGCCAATATTTCCGAAGAGGTAAATGAAGAGGATTATTCTGTAAATAAAGTAGGTGTACATAACTTTAGATACCCTACAAAAAATCCCCCTTTTTATATTTCTGTAAAGATTATGGATAAGATTTCCCATTGTTGCCTCATTGATGGTGGTTCAGGCCCAAGTGTGATGTTGAAGATTATTATGGAAGAGATAGGCTTGTCTTGTACAAATGAAAACACCATAAGCATGCTCTCCTACAATAGTCTACAAAAAACAACCATAGGGGAGATTAAGGATGTGACCTTGGTTTTATACGCTCATCCTGAGATAAGGACAACCCTCAACATTCAAGTAATTGATATGCCTGTAAGAAATTACTCAATTATCTTGGGAAGAGATTGAGAAGCCTTAACAGGTGGATACATCTCACTCGACGGGACACATTTATTCGTTCCTTGGAATGGTAAGAACATTATAGTCCTTAGAGAGGGAATAATTTCACCCTACATAGTGGGTGTTCCGCAATCTAGCGTAAACTATACCGAAGAGGACCTAGGAGTGTATTCCATCTTTGCTAAAGAGGATAATATTCCTTTGGAAAAAAATGATTTATATGATGATATGTGGCATATGCATTTTAATGGTTCACGTTCTAATGAAGGTAATGGGGCTGGCATTATCTTGGTTTCCCTTGCAGGAAAAATTCATAATCTATTTTACATGTTAGAGTTTGCTTGTACAAACAATGTCACTAAGTTCGAAGCTTTATTATTAGGCATTAAAAACACCCTTAATCTTGGTTGTGGTCACCTTTCAGTTTTTGTAGATTCTAAGCTTGTTGTGAACTTGATACGTAAAACGTGCTCTCCTAGCAACAAGCTAATGGAACGATACTCCCAAACTGTTTGGGTGCTTATCTCGAACCTTCTATCTTTCAACATCACTCATGTTAAGAGGGAGTTGAATTCAATGGCTGGTCGGTTAACTGTCTTTGCAACTTCTCCTAATCAACAACTTTTGCCTCACATGCCTGATTGTTCTTTTCAATCTCTATATCGTCCATATATCACTGAAAATGTAGGATCTTGGAAGGCCCTCCCTAACGATGAGAGCATTTGTGCTTTCATTCAAGATGAACCTGTTAAGCCCGAGGAGATTATATCCATAGAAAACAATAAGGTTCCTGGGGGCTTGACTCCTCTTGAGAGTTCATTTTCATCGAGTGTTGTAGGCAAAAAAGAAAAACAGAAAGAAGAGGAGTTACGAAGGAAGGTGGGTGAAACCATCTCTATAAACATTGGGGCACTTGAATCTTCAGTGAACGATGGCATAGGTGCCAAATGTTCTGATGAAGAATTAATGAATTTTGTGAGGCTACCTGGTGGATTTCAATAGGTTTATGCTTTGTCTTATGAGGATCTTCGGAGTTTTGATCCTGGTCTCCTATAGAATTCTATTTCCATCAAGAAAAGCATAAAACCAATTATGCAAAAACAAAGGTCTGTTAACCCTGCACTTAAAACAACCTTTCAAAGGGAGTTGAGAAATTTCTTACGAGCTGAGATTATTGTTTCGGTCCACCCTGGATGGGTTTCAAATTGGGTACCTATTTTGAAAACCACTAATCATATTAGAACTTACATTAATTTTTGAACTTTCAGGCAAGATATTATGAGAAATCCTTTTCCTCCTCTCAGTATGGAAAAGGTTCTGCAGAAAGTTATAGAGTCACAATTAAATCCCTTACTTGACAGTTTTTTGAGTTGCAAGGAAATCAAGGTAAAATGGGAAGATGCTCACAAAACCACTCTTATCACAAAATGGGGTACCATGTCTCACAAACGCCTGCTTTCTGGCTTACTTGATGCAAGTACCTCTTTTAAAAGGCCTCTATGCAAAACTTTCGATGAATTGGTCAGTATCCATCTCTATCTTGATGATCTAGTTGTGTGCGTCAAAGGGATGATAATTACATCAAAGTTCCAAGTGTTGTTTCTAGGTCCCTTCAAAACTGCTTTTGTCTTAGACACTAACTCTTACATTCTAAGGGATTTATAGAAGCAATGGTTTTCCTACAACACTAACAGTCCTCACTTGAAATATTGCGAGGAACCAACGTGAAAGGTTCTAATGCTGTCTGGATTTTCTGTATACTAGTAGTTTAACTTTTCTTTCATTTTTTGTGCTTCTCTTTTTTGCTTTACAGTAGTTTGGCTTCTGCTTTCTGGGTTAAAATTGTTCTTGCTTCTTTTTTATTTTCTATATTTTATTACTACTGTTTTAATTCCTTCCCTTTTACTTTTGTCATGATTTTGTTGCCTATCATCTTTTAGTTAGTTTGGTCAATATAGGATGTTGGATCAATTCTGCCATAGTGGCACTCCTGCAAAGCATTGTTAGTCGATGAAAATCAAGCTTACATAGCTATTATGATGTCTCCTCTGAAGGGCCCTTGAAATTGTTATATATTTTCACTGCTGTCTTGTAAAGAATTGGTTATCTCCCGCTTCTTCTTGCCATTTCTTCTTCCATTCAGATTTCAAGAGAAAGTTTAAATTTTTTTCTCTTTAAAGTTAAGAGAAGATTTCGGTCGAATGATTATGCATACAGTGGTAAAAACCCCTCATACTTAACACTTTTCATGAATTATTTCCAAATTCCCGGTCATATTTCCATTAAATCCACTCACTTTCCCCTTGTTGCATAATATTCTTGGTTACATCTTCTTGACCTGATGTTCTTGGTCTGGGAAACCATGAGTTCTGAGTTCTACCCTGTGGAGTCGCTAGTTTGTTGAAGATTAAAATCGCAACGAAGTTTTTCCCACAAAGTGTTGCTAAAGCCTATTATTATAAAAGCTAAATAATACTAGTAGGTGGGACCCCCTTGTAGAATTAAGATCAGGTCTGGTGCTTATTTGATGTTGTGCTACTATTCGACACTGCTTACATGGTGATATAATCTTGGTTTATTGGCGATTGAGAAGGCATGTTCTGTGTTTTTATGCTGCTCTAGGCTCAAGTTTTATTTTACAACGGCCTATGCTATCCTTGTTATCACTACTATCTGTTATTGGGATCTATTACTAGGAGACTTGCATAATAAACAAGTTAGCAATAACATATACAAGCAATTGGAAAAAGGAAAAAGGCAATATAAAAGCAAAGGGAAGAAACTAAACCATGCTATATACTATAATACATGCATTGATTTTTAATGGATTGTTGTTATCCTACCTACTAAGTTAATAGCTATGCGATGTTTTTGAGTTATATAGTTGATATGCATGGTGATTATGTTATGGCATAAGTTGATATGGATCGCACTGTTGATTTTAATGGTTGATGGCTTCGATACATGGTTTAATTAATTGAGTTAATGGGTTATTGGTTGGCGTGTACTGATGAATTAAATGACTAGAGGGTGGAGGCGACGTGCATTTACTGCACGTCACCTTTACTCCTTCCACTGGTCGCCACCCTAATTGGGCTATTGTTCAACTGTGTTTCTATGGTTATGCTCCAACTTCCTAGAAGAGAAGAACCGCTTAGCCAACTCGCGTTTTAAGGTGTTTTGATCACAGATCGATGTCGGTTCTGCAAAAATGTTTTGAAGTCACAATGCTATTCGTCGTTCTTAACATTAGTATCCATGAGGCTCTCTGTCATCCTTGCTGGTTTTAGTTGGAGGGTTTTTGTTTGGTCTTGAGTGGCTGACTGTCTTCCCGCATTTCGTATCACCATACCCAGGCTTTGGCTTTATGGGGTTTGATGGTTGGAAGCGCCTTGTCACCGCGCATTGGGTTGTTTTGCTACTATGGTCGTGCAACGGGTTATGTTGCTTCTTCTTGGCCATGTTTTCACCTCAACGTTGTAGTTGGTTGACTGGAGATCCATGAGGGTTATACCCTGCGTGTGCTAAGTATCGTTACAAGGCTGAAATGGAGCCTTTCTCCTCTGGTTATAACATCTCCCGTCACGAGTTTCATCACCCTGTCCATGAAGTAAATTGCAGTGTTCTTTGTGTATACATTGTTGGTCTTAGAGGTTTTTACCATAGAGAAGAGTCGACTCTAGTCTCCTTGTGTTGGCCATAGAGCAAACCCTTAACTCCTTAAGTCTGAGGGTTGATAGAGAAGACCGTCGTGGCTTGTCGGGTTTACTATTGGTTATTGTTGATTGGTATGTATTTTCGACATAATTGATTACAGGCTCACCCAGTTGATCATGTGACAATCGTGTCGGTGTTGGTATCTATTCACTACCCGTGTTATTACAATGGATAAACCCTGCATGGTTAATTGGACAGATAAAATACACAATCGCTCTCCTTGTGTTTTGATCAATGTTGTATATCTCGTGTCGGGGAAAGTGTCGGCGAGGGTCCAAAATGTAACTTCTCGGCGACATCGGTGGAAAATGTTAGAATATGTCGAAAAATGTCGCAAGACCTCAAAAAAATTAAAAAACACTCATTTTTTTCAAAATTTTAAACTTGTAAAGCAACAACATAAATATGAAAATACAAACTTGTAAACTTGTAAAGCTACATAAATATGAAAATACAACCAATAAATAAGATGCATAAGATGTCAAGTGGTCACATATCGTTACTAAACTGAAAATTCTGAAACATGTTCCTGATATGATGATAGTAGATACGAAATCACATCAAATGATCAAAATAAATGTATCTCATGAGATGAATCATCATGAGGCATCTAAATACTAAATAGTACATGATAAAATGAAAATGATAGATCATAGGAATCCAAAATTCAAATCATTGATTTGCTCTCTATCATGCTGCTGCTACTCTAGCCCTCTTATTAGCCATATCAATGAGTGATTGGTTTGCAATATGCATAATTTCCATGGTGTTGTTTGGACAAGGATCCACATCAATCCCAGGGATTTTGGCAAGGTGGTATTTCAAGCGGCTAATTCCTCCAAAAATCTTTTTTCCGCAAAGATTGCATGTCAATACTTGTCTATTGGGAATTTGCACTGGTTCACCATACACCCACATTGGATCCAAATCATCCAATTCCTTCTACATTTTCTTTAGATGAAAATATTAAACCTATGGCACAAAAAAAAACCAAAATAAACACACAATAATGCAAAGGTTAAATAATAAGAGATAGATGAATTAGAATGATTGAATCTTCCATTCAAATACAACAAGAAGAGACACATTGCAAACCATAGCATAACTCTAAAAATTTAAAAAACAAAGTTCAAATCTTCAAGTTCAAACTTCAAACAAATGAAAGAAAAACGTTTTTGATCATACCTGGAAATATTGATCTCTTTGCTGGTGCTAATGGAAGCAAGATCTTTGTCTTTCTAATCCTTGGATAGATGCACAATGGCTTCCCTCACACCTCTCTCACACTTCACAAATGAAACAATGACCAAAAAAAAGGACCCGCAACCTCTAAAATCCCTCGCGCGCACTTTTTTTCAGTGAGTTTTCTCAGCAGGGCGACACATTACATTGACCTACGACACATTGGCCATTTCTCACGAGATGATGAAAGTGTCACGACACTTTCATTGTGTCGGATGTGTCACGAAATTTTGTTAAGAAAATTTTGGGAGGGTGAAAATGTCGGCGACATTTCCGACATTTCCGAAATATCAGAGATGTATTCAACAATGATTTTGATAACCTAGTATTGTTTTAATTGAAATAAGTCACAACGTCGATTCATGTCGATGCGTGGGTATGTGTGGTTTCTACAACATATCAGGTCGGGTTGTTTATTATTACGATAGTCCAAGTAATAGGCTCAACATTGAATTGGTTGATTGAAGATTGGGGTTGATACACAATCACTGTCTTTTGCATTGAAGACTATTGGGATGTTAAACTTGGCATTAGTTACAATTGTTTAATGATGTTCGTGCGTAATGCATTTGTATGTGTGGTGTTCCCACACCATGAATAAATGGTCATTGTAACTATGAGTTTTTGGCCAAATGGTTATTGCAACCGGGATGACTATGGAAATTCCATCCATTGTATGCGTTATGGTTATTTGATTGCATCATCAAGGATGAACCCGAGTTTTACACAACACGATTTTGATTGCAGTTTGATTAATTTGAGAAATACTGTATTAGATTGATAGCTCAACATGATGGGTTGAGTTAATGATACTGTGACTATGTGTTTAGAATTGTCAAATGAGAATGTTGCATTGTGGTGTTTGAGGTATGGTTGCCCACTGTGTATGATATGGATATTTTTGAGTTGTGCACTCGGAGATAGCTTTGTTGCAATTCGATTATTTGTATTATGAAGTCAGGTATGTTGTTTCTGCCTCATTGTGTTGGATGGATAGCCCAACATTTTAATGTTTAGAGTCAAAGAAAATTGAACTTGTACAGTCACAAGAATGAAATTACGTTTTGTCGAATGGTTGTATATTTCCTAGCATAGTGTGAGTTGAAATGGTGATTGGTTATCTGGGGGTTTAAATGACAAGCCAAGATCTTTGCAAGATGAATATGGATCATTGTGTTGACTGCCCATTGGGTATGTTGAATGAATTTCATGCATTCTAAAACAGTGACAAGCACGAGTGCTGTGACAGTATGGCCACATTGCAGTTTAATTATTAAACAAATGTAAAGACATAATCGAGCATGATTTTTTATGCCTGCATTTGATGAGCAAAGTGA
>JASDQU010738292.1:95978-111116 GCA_032191745.1 Picea mariana
AAGCATTTGAAACAATAAAAGAAAGACTCTCAACTGCTCATGTGCTACAAGGTCCCAATTGGGCTCTTCAATTTTATATTCATATCGATGCAATAGATAAACTTGTAGGAGAAAACTTGGGACAAAATGAATATAAAAAACCTTATGCAATTTATTTCATAAGTAAAAACTTGGTCGGTGAAGAGCTAAACTACATTGTTGCAGAAAATAAAAATTTAGCAGTAGTTCATGCTCTAAATAAATTCAGAAATTATATTATAGGGTATAAATTTGTTGTACATACAGATCATGTTTCCATTATATACTTGATGAATAAACTTGACATCAATGGCATAATGATTAGATGTTTTTTTTTTATTACAACAATTTGATCTAACTATTCTTGATAATCCTAGAAAGAATAATGTAGTTGCAGATTTTTTATCTAGGTTGACCATTTCTACTAAAGAAGGAATGATCGATGATCATTTTCCATATGAGAACCTCTTTCCATATCAACAATCCCCCTGGTTTGATAACATAGAAAATCATATGACAACATGGAATTTTTCTCAACATTTCTCCTACCAAGAAAGATGCAAGATAGTGTTGATGTTTGGACAACATCGGGAAGACATTCTCTTAGAATAATANATTGATTATTAAATATCATATATAATAAGTAAATGATAATAATAAATAGTTATTGATTATTCAAGGGACACATCCTTTCATGGATGGTCACCATATGTTCCCTATATACGAAACACTCATCATTGTAATAATATATCGCTTATATCTCATATGAAGAAAAACAACATGGTATCAAAGAAGGCATGGTCTTGACTCCATCACTGGAGGCCCAGAAAAATGAGAGAAGATAACTTGCATCAAAACCATTAACATGCCTCCACACTGGATATTAACATGCCTGATTTCTTGAAGAATATATTTGAAGGCGATGATGGATCTAACTGGATTGGGTATGTTTCATTGTCATACAATGACACAGAGATCAAATATCTTGGACGCAGAGATATTGTGGTGGCATTGAGAGGAAATGCAACATGGATGCACTGGATAGAGTGAATGCACTTGAAGATGCTCAAACAATATGAGCATTGCTAATTTTATGCAGACACTAAATCCGCCTCATTTTAATCCATTAGACTCTTGTGAGGATGTGAAGGTGTAGATGGGATTTATGAGGGTCTACACTTCCCACGATTTGTCATGCAAGTTTAACCATGGAAGCACAAGATAGCATCTTCTGTGTGAAATTTCAAGACTTGTACATAAATACAAGGGAGAAGAGCTTAGAATAACCATAACTGGACACATCATGGGTATTGTTGGCTATTCTAGGTGCTTTTGATATTGCCAAGATTGAACTAAATCACTCCCATTATGAATCTTGTGGTAGAATATCAATAATGGTATATTCATTTGTAGGCCCCCGCATTGGAAATGTTTCTTTTAAAGATTGTTGTGATGAACTGGGCCTCATAATTCTGTGGGTCATGAATGTTCATGATGTGGTGACAAAGATACCCAGTTTGTTGACGATAAAAATTGCAATGAGGATTTCTCCCGCAAAGTGTTGATAAAGATTATTATTTATAAGATAATGATATATTATATTAGTAGGTGGGACCCCCTTGTATATTGGAGGATCGGGTTCTTATTTGATATTATGTTGGTGTTCGACATTGCTTACAGGGTTCTACATGATTGATGGTGAAATGTCGGTACTATTGCGACAAATGGATGATGGATAATGCATGTTATGTGCTGGTTCTGTTGCTGTAGGCTCTAATTTCATGTCATGATGGCTTATGTTATCCGTTATTATCTTTTTCTATTGGCGCTTTGATTCATTACTTGTGACACAACTGCACAAGATACATGTTAGTAACAACAAATAAGAGAAAAATATAAGAGAAATATGGAATAGATCTAGAAAGGAAAATATTCTATACTATGCTACACTATATGCATTTGAAATTTAAAAGGGTTGATGTTAGTCCTAACTATCAATGTTAGTGGATATATGATGTTATTGAGTTATATGAAGGCACATTTGATATATGTTATGGTTTTGAATATTGGTTAGTATGTATTGGGTGGTGCATTTGGAAAACAATGGATGTTAGTTTCGATGCATGGATTAATGGAATGGGTTAATGTTGGCTGGATGGTGTGTACTATGTAATTGAATGAGGAAGATGATGGAAGCGGCATGCATTTACTGCACATCCCTCCATACTTTCCCCATTGGTCATAACCCTAGCTTGGCTATTATTAAATTGTTTTTCATTGTGGTTAAGCTCTGAATTCAGGCAAGGAAGTAATCGCTCAACCAAAATCACATTTTTAAGGAAAATGTGGTTACAGATATGTTTTTTTCGCCATCCATGAACTCGCTGTATTTATGAAATAGATTTTGGCTTGGTGATGTATTGGTCTGTGTTTTACTTGAGGCTGGAAACTGTGTAAACTCTTGGTGTTTCTCTGGAATGGTTGCTTATGTGTTATTCGTTGCAAATGGAAAATTGGATGGTTGAATTCACGAGTCCATTAATTATTTTGTGTGGTGGAAGCCATGAAGGCTCTCTATTGTCTTTATAAGTTTTTGTTGGATGGTTTCATTCCTTATGGACTTGTTGGTTGTCTCCTTAAAGTTTTGCAACCATACCCGATCGTATTTGGTGTTATGGAGTTTGTTGTGTAATTCTTGAACCTCCTTTGGGTCACCACATATCATTTTCCACTTGTTCGTGGGATCATTTTATATTATTGGTATCTACATAGTTGGTTATGGTGGCTATTATTCCAAGAGGTCTTCTTAGGGTTGGTTGCTATTACCTGAGCTCTGTATTTATATCAACGCTATTCAGTTTTTTGGGGAAAACCACGAGGGTTATTCCCTATGTGTTCTCAGTGTTATTTATTGGACAGTAAGGAACCTCTACTCCTCTGTTCATAATCTCTCCTACCTGGTGTGAAATTTCACCCTCTTGCAAGCTAATGGTTATATGGCCTGTGTGTCCACCATTTTGTCTCAAAAGGTTCTCACCTATTGTTGGTGTAGTCGACTCCAGTCTACCTGTGTTAGTTCCACCGATCTCAGTCTTGATTATTCAAAGCCTGATTTTGATAAATGAACCATTTATTTTTGGTCGGGTATATTGTTGACTGTTATGAGTTGGTGGAGTAGCATCGACAGTGGTTTGATTATGGGCTTGTCTCTGTTGACTGGGTTGATTACACAATTGCAATAAAAAATGATGATTGGTGTATAATCGATGTATTCTTTTATTGTTACAATTGATTCAATAGCTCAACATGGTTTAAATTGGTTGATTTGAGAAATGGAATTGGGCATACAGTCACTGCCTCATTGTTTTGGATTGATAACTCAACATTGTTTTATGGTTTGATTGGGAGTATGCTTCTTTGCGTATGGTTGGTATGTATGTTTCCTATAGCGTGTTATAAATTGAAATGATGGTCGTTGTTACTGTGTGTTTAAATTGCCCGATCTAGATCATTGGAATTTAAAGAATTGATAGTTGTGACTTGGATGTCTGTTTTGTATGTTTATGGATATTGTGCATCATATCGTTCTATTTCACCATCAGATATGGGTACGGGTTCTATAAAAGTATGGTTTCATTGCAATTTAGTTGTTAAATTGATTAGAGGAATGGGATCGGGCACCATTTTAAAAGAACTTGTGTTTGTGTTTGATTTGAGGAAATAATTTATGGACAGTGGTTAATGGTTTTGATGCTGAACAAATTTGAAGCAAATAATTGTGTGTTGATTGGAATTGTTTTAAATATTAAATGGAAGAAGTGAGAGGAAACATAATTCTTATACAAGTTGTTTGGAAGGAATATTATTTTTGAGTGCTATGGCATTGTGTTAATTAAAAGTGTTAAGGATTTAAAGGTGAACATTGGGCAAGTTTAACACACAGTAGTGGTTAAACTATACACAGTAATTGTTAATTGATCACAGTAATTATTTGGTTAGTGTCGGATCGTTTGCATTGAATACATAATTGTTTTATTGATTACTTAATTGATTTTATGAACAATATCCACCCTTTTCCCCTACCATTATTTCAGTTTTCGCTAATTACAATCCACTTGCCTTCCCATATTCATTACTCACTCCATGTTCCTAAAATTTAATTACAGTTGAGAGGAACCCTGTATTATGATAGTTTAAGATCCCGGGGATGGACTACAGTGATATATTCTTTGCTTTACATTACAGTTTATTGTTGTTGTATGTGAGTAGTAACCATGATCTTTTCCCCCTCATTTTAACATTTTTCGCTCAATACAATCCCTCGCATGTCCCATAACCGTTGTGCACCCCTACTCATTGACAATGGTTAAACAATTTGTATGGATTGGATTGCATGAGTTTGATATGTTGCTAAGCCAAAATTTATTTCATATTTTAAAAAAGGAGTTGTCATCTATGGTTGTTAAAGAAACTGTTTTCTAATCAATTATGCATATAGGAATGATCTTTTTGAGTTGGGGTAGCCATGGAAGAGGTAACCGAGGAAGATGTAATTGGAACAGGGGCCCTAGAAGGCCAATATTCTCCATACACTTTGATGCAGAATCGCAAGAATTAGGCCAGTTGTTTCAAGTTGGGTTTTTTAATTGGATTGGGAAAGGAGTGGTCCAACCTAGGCTTGAAAGGCCTCCTTTCCAAGCCCCATAGGTCCCTGGTATTCTCGTGTCTCCTCATGTCTCACTATAACCTAAAGTCCCCAAAAATGACAGATGGCAAGAGATTGTCCACCTGGCAGTCTCCCAACATCATGGCTAGCCTAACTTGTCTTTACCTGCTCCCTCGCCTATCAATCAGATTGTCCAAGCTACCCCTATCCACCCACTAATTTAGTCTTCTCGTGTGAGTAAAAGGTTGAAAATTGAGGCCCACCATGCCCCTGATAAAGGAAAAGCCACAACTGCCCCTTCCTCACCCTCCAATGGCTCTGATAAATCAGTGTCCTCCCGCATGCATTTGAGGGATGATTCCTCTCATGTGATTATTGATATTAGGCCTAAAGGATCAACACATCCTAAGGAAAATTCAGAGAGATTAAAAGGTGATAGAAACAAGGGAGAGATTTCATATCAGAGTGGAAAATATGGATTTTAAGTTTTTTATTTATAAATTGATGATAGCGGTTGGCTTCTGAAATTTTGGACAACACATTATTTTTGGATATATGGGTAATATATTTTGGAAATAATTTCAAAATCATTGAGAGAAAATTGTCAAATGTGAATGTGATGATGGGAGTCACAAGGAGGGATGTTTTTTTTCATTAACTAGTTGTGTTATGATCATTAAAAGCTAAAGGGAGTCACACGGGGTCCCACCTACTAGTTATTATTTATTTATAAAACCCTTACTATGATTTATTACTTTTCCCCCTAACTAAAAATTTGGTTGAGTTTTAGTTAACTTAACTAATGAAGTAGTTCAACTACTTCAACCAATTCTAATTTGCTTAAAGGAAAAAGGAAAGGGAGGAACAAGAGGAGAATAGAAGGAGAAGCATACTAAGGTTTTCTCTTTGAGTTTGTGTTGAGATAGTTCAGTTTTCATTCATTCCTTAATTTATCACAAGCCTAATTCTTTTTTCTGATAGCAGGGTCTTATTGTAGACAACAAGATTCAGGGTTGAATTACATCATTCAGACACTTGTTTTTCAGATGTGTTGATCTATCTTTGATAGTCTGTGTAGACTTGTCTGTTTGTGAATTAGTTTTCATGAGTGGCAAAGGCTATTGTGCAGAGTCAAGTGGGAATCAATCTATGGCAAGGTGATCCAACTTGTAAAGTTTATTTTTTTTATTTTCTGTCAGAAATCCTTTTGTATGTTTCATCGGGGACGTACAAGTTTGACTTTGGTCCAAAACTTCTTCAAGAAATTTTGTAAAGAGAATGATTCTTTGATGAATTGGAATGAAATAAAGGATTTATTTATGTCTCATCTATTTTGATTACAGAATTGGTTTCTTTACTTCTGTCTCTATATTTATTTCAGTATTTGTGATGTTCAAAAAATTACATAAATAATGAAATTTTCAGCAAGATTTTGTTTATAAAAAAACCAGCCTAAACACTTGTAATCAATACTTGTGAGTTAGGATATCAATTTTGATGGCTATAAACATAGGGTGATATTCCCATCTATTTTCCTTTAGCCAAGTAGGATCTGAAAATGCTTGATTAAGATCATTTCATATCTTTTCCTCAACATTTATTTGGCAACCATACTGGGGAGATCTCCAATATCTCTATGGTTAATTTTGTATGCTTGATTAGCATCGAATACATCTATTTTTTCTTATATTGATTCTTTGACTGTTTTATTTCTTAATGACTGTGTATGTTGCAAGGCATCCCAATATTGAGCTCGGTCTTCAAGATCAGACCAACATTTCTTTGAACTTGTTCAACACCATTTTAGACATTGCCAATACTCATTCTTATCTTAGTCATCCATGGGAAGCAATTGAACAAGATATTAGTGCCCAAGAATGTTGGGAAGCTAGACATACACAACCTAGAAATCAGTAGTAACCTTCTTGTTCCTTCAGTTTTGGCCTTACTTTCATGTCCTCAGTCTCTCGTGTTTCTAGAAGAAGAAGAGGCTTATCACCTGGAATTTATCCTATTGTTGAAATATGAATAAGAAACGTTGTTTTGTCGACCCAACAAAGTTCTCTAAGGAGAACTTTGTCTGATTCTTCCAGTTCGTCTTTCTCTCCCTCACCTATCATCCATAATATGGCATCTAGTGGTGGCTTTGGTGGCAATGGAGGTGCTTCCTCCTCTCAATCTTAAGCTTCATCAGTGATTGGTAGCTTATATAGCCACCATATTCTTGTCCAATCTACCACAAATCCCACCAAATTCATTAAAAAGTATGGGATTTTTCAGTTTGAAGAAGATGCTACAACCACACCGTGGCATGTGTCCTCTCCTATTAACCTAGCACCTACTACTTGTCCTCTTCCTAAATTCAAAGAACATATTCCCAGGTTTTTCGGGAAATAACACTATCACTACAAATGAACACCCAGTGGCATTTTATAATGCTTGTCAAAACATAGGATCAAATGACAATGATACTTTCATGTGCTTATTCGTCAATTCCTTGGAAGGAAAGGCTGCGGCCGATCTCTTTGACCTTCCTCCTGATATTTTGTCTACTTCGGAGGAGTTAATATATTACTTCATATACACTTATGGGCAATCTAAAATCCCAGTCAAGAAGTTACAAGTATACAGTAACATCGCCTATAAGGATGGTGAGACCATCAAGTCCTTCAACTTGCATTTCACTAAGTTATACAATCAAATCCCTGAACTCATTCGACCTCAGAAACAAGACGATTTCATGCATTACTACAATGCATTACCTTCCCCCTATTGTCATAGGCTTGAAGAAAAAGCCATTGATAACCTCGGTTCCACTCTACATACTTGTTTAGAGTATGAAGAATAGCTTGAAATAACATGTCTTCCTTAGGGAGAATCAGTTAAATAGACAGACATGTCCACCCTCTTACAACTAGTACAATATATGAATAATCATATGATAGCATATGAGTGAAAGGAAAATGTCTCCCCTCTCACCCCTGGAGCTTCATCCTTTTCTGCACCCCACTTTAGAAATCCAATTGAAAATCATTTTCATCCTAAAGCTATATTTCCTCATAGTTGGTGTAAATTTTGCAAGGAACACCACGAAGAAGCCACATGTGAGGTAAGGAAGAGTGTCAAAGATAAGATCTTTGGTAAAATACTAGAACCTACCATCGTTGTCCTAGATTTTGCAGAGCCAGAAGATGTCATGATCATCAATAACAGGAACAAATCCTATGCTCCCAAAGGAAAAATTGATCCTCCCCGCAACTCTTCTAGCCCGAGCTCATCCTCACTAGCTGCTACTTTTCAGGTTCCTAAATTTCCTAATAGTAAAGGAATTACCTCCCCTCTCCCCTCTTCCAAATACAATATCCTAAATCAGTTGGCTAACATCAAAGCAGATGCAACCCTTCTGGACATGGTTGTCTTCCCTGAACAACATAGGCATCTGAAACAATTCATGGAAGGAAAAGATTACGTGGTAGCTAACCTTAATCAAGAGGTGAACGAAGAGGATTCGTTTGTAAATAAAGTAGGTGTGCATAACTTTATATACCCTGTAAAAAATCCCCCTTTTTATATTTCTGTAAAGATTATGGATAAGATCACCCATTGTTGCCTCATTGATGGTGGTTTGGGCCCAAGTGTGATTTCGAAGATTATTATGGAAGATATAGGATTGTCTTGTACAAATGAAAACACCAGAAGCATGCTCTCCTATAATAGTCTACAAAAAACAACCATAGGCGATATTAAAGACGTGACCTTAGTTTTGTGCACACACCCTGAAATAAGAACAACCCTTAGCATTCAGGTAATTGACATGACAGTAAGAAATTTCTCAATCATCTTGGGAAGACATTGGCAATATTTGACGGGTGGATACCTCTCACTCGATGAGACACACTTATCCATTCCTTGGAATGGTAAAAACATTATAGTCCTTAGAGAGGGAAGGATTTCACCTTACATAGAGAGTGTCCCACAACCTAATGTGAACTATATTGAAAAGGACCTAGGAGTGTATTCCATCTTTGCTGAGGAGGATAACATTCCCTTGGAACAAAGTGATTTAGATGATGGTATGTGGCACATGCACTTTGATGGTTCATGCTCTAATGAAGGTAACATAGATGGAATTATCTTGATTTCTCCTATGGGAAAAATCCATAACTTTTATTATAGGTTGGAGTTTTCTTGCACAAACAATGTCACTGAATTTGAAGTTGTATTATTAGGAATTGAAAACACCTATAATCTTGGTTGTGGTCACCTTTCAGTTTTTGGATATTCTAAGCTTGTTGTGAACCTTGTACATAAGATATACTCTCCTAGAAACAAGCTAATGAAACGACACACCCAAACTGTTTGGGCCCTTATCTCAAACATATTATCTTTCAACATCACTCATGTTAAGAGGGAGTTAAATTCAATAGATTATTGGTTATCTATTTTTGCAGCCTCTCCTAATCAAAGAGGAGTTGAAAAGGAAGGTGGGTGAAACCATCTCCTTGAACATTAGGACACCCAAATCTCGAAAGGATGTTAAAATAGGTGCCCAATGTTCTGATGAGAAAATGAAGTTTGCCAAGCTACTTGGTGAATTTAAAGATGTTTTTTCTTGGTCTTATGAGGATCTTCGTGGTTTTGATCCTAGTCTTATACAACATTGCATCCCTATCAAGGAAGGCATAAAACCAGTTAGTAAAAAAAAAGGACCTATCAACCCTGCATTGGAAGAAGCTATTCTAAAAGAATTGGAAAACATATTGAAGTCCGATATCGTCTTTCTAGTCAAGTGTTCTGAATGGGTTCCAAATTTGGTTCCTATTCAGAAAGCCACAGAACATATCAAATTTTGCGTTGATTTTTGCGTAGTTAAGAAGACTATTATGAAAGGTTATTTTCCTCTCCCTAACATAGACACGATGCTGCAACAAGTGGCAAGGTCACAAATGATACCTTTACTTGACAATTTTTCTAGTCATAATCAAATAAAGATAAAAGAGGTAGATAATTTCAAAACCACCTTTATTACTCACTAGGGTACCTTGACTTACAAACGTATGCCTTCTGGCTTATCAGGTGCGAGTACCACTTTTAAAATACCTATGAAAATAACTTATGACAATTTGATCGATAAAATTATTCATGTCTATCTTGATGATCTAATCATGTACTTTAGAGGGCTATCAATTGTTTCAAAGTTCCAAGAATTATGGTTGGGTCCTTTCAAAATCGCTTTTTTCCTTGGTACTAAATCTTACATTCTAAAATATTTATAGGAGCGATTGTTTTCCTACAGCACTAACGCTTCTCACTTGAAACATTATGTGGAACCAACTTGAAAGTTTTAACGTTGTTTGGATTTTCTGTATACTAGTAGTCTAGTTCTGATTTCATTTTTCTGTTGTTTTTCATTTATGCTTTTATAGTAGTTTGATTTCTGATTTCTATTTTAATAACTTCCTATTGGTTTTACTTTTTTTTCATGTTATTTCTATTGTTTTAAAATTTTGTAATCTTGATTTTGTCATGATTTTTATTGCCTTTCATCTTTTAGTTTTTTTTTTGTCAAGAATAAGATGTTGGATCAGTTCTGCCACCGTGACACTCCTGCAAGATATTTCTAGTCAATAAAAATCAAGCTTACATAGCTGTTATGATGTTTCCCCAAAAAGCACACTTGAATTTGTTATTTTCTTTCATTGTTGTCTTGTAAAGAAATTGGTTATCTCCTGCTTCTACGTTCCATTTCTTAATCCATTTGAGAATTTGAAAGAGCAAGTCCATAAATTTTCTCCTTGAATTAAAGAGTAGATTCTGGTTGAATGATTATGCATATAGGGATAAACCCCCTCATACTTAAAAAAATTCATGAGTTATTCCCAAATTCCCGGTCATTTTTCCATTAAAGCCTCTCACTTCCCCCTGTTGCACAATCATCCTGGTTGTACCTTCTCGATCCACTTCTCTTGGTCTACAAAACCATGTGTTCTGAGTTCTAAATATGTTGAAAATAAATTTCCCTGTGGAGTTTCTAGTTTGTTGACAATAAAAATCACAATGAGGATTTCACTCGCAAAGTGTTGCTAAAGCCTATTATTTATAAGCTAATGATATATAATAGTAGTAGGTGGGACCCCTTATATATTGGAGGATCAGTTTCTTATTTGATATTATGCTTATGTTTGACACTGCTTATGGGGTTCTACATGATTGGTGGTGAAATGTTGGTACTATTGCGACAAATGGATGATCGATAATGCATGTTATGCGTTGGTTCTATTGCTCTAGGCTCTAATTTCATGTCATGATGGCTTATGCTATCCGTTATTACCTTTTTATATTGGTGCTTTGATTCATTAATTGTGACACACCTACACAAGATACATGTTAGTAACAACAAATAAGAGAAAAAGATAAGAGAAATATGGAATAAATATAGAATGGAAACTATGCTATACTATGCTACACTATATGAATTTGAAATTTAAAAGGGTTGATGTTAGTCTTAACTATCAATGTTAGTGGCTATACAATGTTATTGAGTTATATCAAGGCACATTTGATATATGTTATGATTTTGGATATTGGTTAGTATGTATTGGGTGGCGCATTTGGAAAACAATGGATGTTAGCTTCGATGCATGGATTAATGGAATGGATTAATGTTGGTCAGCTGACGTGTAATACGTAATTGAATGAGGAAGAGGATGGAAGCGACGTACATTTACTTCACATCCCTCCATAATTTCCCCACTGGTTGTCACCCTAGCTTGGCTATTGTTCAATTGTTGTTCGTTGTGGTTAAGCTCTGATATTTGGGCAAGGAAGGAACTGCTCAACCAAGCTCACATTTTTAAGGAAAATCTGGTTACAGGTATGTTTTTTTTGCCATCCATGAACTCGCTTTGTTTATGGAATAGATGTTGGCTCCATGATGTATTAGTCTGTGTTTTCCTCGAGGATGGCAACTATGTAAACTCTTGGTGTTTCTCTGGAATGGTTGCTTGTGTGTTATTCATTACAAATGGAAAATTGGATGGTTGAAGTCATGAGTCCATTAATTATTCTGTGTGGTGGAAGCCATGAAGGCTCTTTGTTGTCTTTATGAGTTTTTTTTAGAGGGTTTCATTACTTCTGGACTTGCTAGCCATCTCCTCACAGTTGTGTAACCATACCTAGTAGTATTTGGTGTTATGGGGTTTTCTATGTAATTCTTGAAACTCCTTTGGGTCACTGCATATCATTTTCCACCTAGTCGTAGGCTCGTTTTATATTATTAGTCTCTACACAGTTGGTTATGGTGGCTATTATGCCAAGAGGGTTTCTTAGGGTTGGTTTCTATTACCTGATCTTTTTATTTATATCAACACTATTTGGTTTTTTGGGGAAAACCATGAGGGTTATGCTCTGCGTGTTCTCGGTGTTATTTATTGGCCAGTAAGGAACCTCTTCTCCTTTGTTCATAATCTCTCCTACCTGGTGTGAACTATCACCCTCTTGCAAGCTAATGGTTATATGGCTTGTGTGTCCACCGTGTTGTCTCTAAAGGTTCTCACCTGTTTTTGGTGTAGTCGACTCCAATCTCCCTGTGTTAGTTCCACCGATCTCACCCTTGATTATTCAAAGCCCGATTTTGATAAATGAACTAGCTATTTCCGGTCGGGTATATTGTTGACTGTTATGAGTTGGTGGAGTAGCGTCGACAGTGGTTTGATTATGGGCTCATCTCTATTGACTGGATTGATTACACAGTTGCAATAGGAAATTATGATTGGTGTATAATCACTATATTCTTTTATTGTGACAATTGATTCGACAGCTCGACATGGTTTAAATTAGTTGATTTGAGAAACGGAATTGGGCATATAGTTACTACTTCTTTGTGTTGGATTGATAACTCAACATTGTTTTATGGTTTGATTGGGAGTATGCTTCTTTGCATATGGTTGGTTTGTATGTTTCCGACAATGTGTTATAAATTGAAATGGTGGTCGTTGTTACTGTGTGTTTAAATTGCCCGATCTAGATTATTGCATTTTAAGGAATCGATAGTTGTGACTTGGTTGTCTACTGTGTATGTTTATGAATATCGTGCATCGTATCATTTGATTGCACCATCATAGATGGGTACGGGTTCTATAACAGTATGGTTTCATTGCAATTTAATTTTTAAATTGATTAGTGGAATGGAATCAGGCACCATTTTAAAAGAACTTGTGTCTGTGTTTGATTTGAGGAAATAATTTATGGACAATGGTTAATGGTTTTGATCCTGAACATAGTTGAATAAAATGACTATGTGTTCATTGGAATTGTTTTAAATATTAAATGGAAGAAGTGAGAGGAAACATAATTCTTATATAGGTTGTTTGGAAGGAATATTGTTTTTGAGTAAGATGGCACTGCATTAATTAAAAGTGTTAAGGATTTAAATGTGAACAGTGAGAAATTTTAACACACAGTAATGGTTAAACTATACATAGTAATTGTTAATTGATCATAATAATTATTTGGTTAGTGTTGGATCGTTTGCATTAAATACAAAAAACAATTATGGATTACTTAATTGATTTTATGAACAGTTCCCGCTCTTTTCCCCTACCATTATTTCACTTTTCATTAATTACAATCCCCTCACCTTCCCATATTCATTACTCACTCCCTATTCCTAAAATTTATTTAGAGTTAAGAGGAACCATGTCTTATGATAGTTTAAGATTCTGGGGATGGACTGTTAAGCCCTAATATTGGCTCATTACCCCTTAATTGGGGCATATTACATTAGTAATGTTATTTTATTTATGTTCGATTTATTCCATTAGTTGTAATTATACCTCCTAGTCTCCTATATATACCAAGGAGACATTTTCATTTGGAATCATCTTGTACTTGAACATTTAAGTGGGGTAAAAGGAGGTTTCCCCCTCAAAGAGGCTTATTATTTGAAATTATCTCTTTTTCAAGGCGTTGAGTACTTTTTCTGAGGTTTTTCTATGCTATATTGATATTTGGTTCTTAACATATGGTATCAGAGCTCAAGGTCTTGGGGTTTCGCTGCTACATCTGATACACCTTGGAATTTTCACTATAACATCTTTTCTATAAAGTTTCAGAAGGAACCGCTTGGAGGATATTTAGTAGATGGATCAAGGTATGTTGGCTTAAAATTTCAGCTCCTGAGGCCTTATACTTTCGGAGATACATCATGTACAAGATAGGGTTCTAGAATCATCCTGAACTGATTCATTACGGAATTTTATCTATAAAAAATTTCTGTAATGTTTCAAACCCTAAACTCTAGAGGCCATTCCTAGAAATTAGTAAGGTATCTATGGTAAAAATTTCAGCTTCTGGGTCATCTAGAATTTGTAGATACACCCTGTGGAAGATAGGGTATCTGACTAGTCTCAAGAAGGTGTTCTAGGTAAAACAATCATAGCTTCTTCCTAAAGTATCCAAATTGAGTGGGACTAGTTTCATTGGATAGTGGACAGTCTGTAGTCTTGCTGGTAAAAGTTTCAGAATTTTATATCAATTATTTTGTGCGGGGCATGCTATACAAGTGAGATCTCCTAGAAAAGACAAAAATCATCAAGTTGTGGGGAAGTTACCGTAAATTCCACTTGGCACATCCAATTTTGATCAAAACTGTGGCATTGCAAAGAAGAAATATCATAGAACTAAATAAAATAAATTTTCATGCCTAGAAGGGCCAAAACTTGGGAGATACGACAGAAAAAAAATTGTCTAGTAGAACCACCTCAAAATCAAGGTTCAAAAGTGATACTTGGCCAACATGCCACCCAAAAAGGAAACTTCTACACCAAATAAGCCTCCAAAAAATCCTACTTGGACTCTTGATGAAGGTGAAGAAATAGGTAGGGACATAAATGATTTACAAAAGAAGATAGTAACAAAAGATGAACTACAAGAGATGGAATCTAAGTTGGAGGCAAAGATGGATGGTTTAAAAGTGGAGATCATGGAAGTATTGAACATTTTTGTAACAGAGAAGACACCTGAAAGTGAAAATGCATCCCATGAAATTCATGATCAGGACACAAGGAAGGTGAATCAAGAATGGAGAAACTCTAACTTTGGGTTGAAGACCAACCATGTTCCTAAGATCGAAATGAGGAAGTTTGATGGCAAGGACCCAATCACATGGATACTTCAAATGGAGCAATTCTTTGATCTACATGATGTGCCACATACACAAAAGGTACGAATTGCTTCTTTATATTTAGAACCTAGTCAATTTGTATGATATCAATGGCTTTGTTCTCGCAAATCACTCATCACTTGGACAATTTTCACGGAAGAAATGATAGCACACTATGAGGATACAAGGAGCAATACCTTCTTTAGCCAATTGATAAATCTCAAGCAAAAGGGTTTAGTCACCGAGCACATTGAGAACTTCCAAATATTGAATATAAAGGTAACCGATATTC
>JASDQU010738293.1:19281-37164 GCA_032191745.1 Picea mariana
GAATGCTAACTTCATTTCGGGGTTTCGCAAGTCAGGAATTCGCAACATGCGAATACAAGGAAACTTACCCTTGGGTATCTCGGGTGTCGAAATGCTGAAACACCAAAATCTAACCATGCTATACCATTTCGGAGTTTCGCAAGTCAAGATTTTTGGGTATGCGATGACAAGAAGTCTCGCATCTGGGTTTCCCAGGAGGCAAAGCTCCGAAATGTCGATACATACATACATATATATATGTATGTATGTATGTATGTATGTATGTATGTATGTATATATATATATATATATATTACTAAGTTCATTTTGGGGTTTCGCAAGTCGGGAATTCGCGACATGCGAATACAAGGAAACTTGCCCTTGGGTATCCCGGGTGCCGAAATGTCAAAACACCAAACTCTAACCATGCTATACCATTTTGGGGTTTCGCAAGTCGGGATTTCGCAACATGCCAAGACAAGGAAACTTGCCCTTGGGTATCCCGGGTACCGAAACGCCGAAACACCAAACTTTAACCATGCTATACCATTTCGGGGTTTCGTAAGTCGGGATTTCGCGACATGCAAAGGCAAGGAAACTTGCCCTTGGGTATCCCGGGTGTTGAAACGCCGAAACACCAAACTTTAACCACACTATACCATTTCGTGGTTTCGTAAGTCGGGATTTCACGACATGCGAAGACAAGGAAACTTGCCCTTGGGTATCCCGAGTGCCGAAACGCCGAAACACCAAACTTTAACCATGCTATACCATTTCTAGGTTTCGCAAGTCAGGATTTCACGACATGTAAAGATAAGGACACTTTGCCTTGGGTATTCCTGGTGCCGAAACTCCAAAACACCAAACTTATCCACGCTAGACTATTTCGGGGTTCCACATATCGAGATTTCGCGTCTAGCAAGTACAAGGAAACTTACCTTTAGAAATCCCGGTAGCCGAAACACCAAAACTTAGGGAAACATTCTTTCTGGTGCAAAATTCCCAAACTTAGGCCATAAAATCCTCCAACGGATCCTTGGGTAATTATCACCAGGCTGGGTGACTTGATGGAAGGGTCTTCTTAGATTATCGAGCTATGAACTCTGTGACAGGGGTGAGGTAAGCTTAAATACTTACTTACAAATGGTAGTCCCTTCCAGAAACTCACTTCGGCTCTAGAATATGATGGAGCTTCCCAGAAGGAGGTGCCTTCGGGAAAACAAACCAGCGCATTTCATGGGTCATGAGCATGGGACAACTCTCCAAGGGATGAGCTCGAATCTAAACTTATACATTCTATATGTAAATAGATTATAGTCATATAAGTATAAGCACGCATTCATTTTTGTTGATTAAAACACCAGGAAAACACTTCTATAAAGAAATCAATCATTTATAAGTGTATAAACATGAGCATGCATCAATTATATTTAATTCAAGATGCGAGATGTAAACACTTATCAGAAAGAACACCAAGTGTGGCATGACTGCTGAAAGGGGTTCTCATTTCCACTCAATTGTAGGCTCAGCGACTCCAAATGGATTTACCACTAGCCACCCCCGACCTAGACCACGATGCTTTGAGACTCAGTCTCTTACTTCCCACTCATTGAAAGTCCAGGACGAAGGTTACTCTCCTTCTTTTTTGCTCATGACTCCCTGTATTTTTCCGGAGTTCCTCTGGTTCTCCTTCCATGATTCCACATCGCATGCCCTCTCCCCACACTTCTTTTCTTGCTTTGTCCTGCAAGGTTGTGTGTGGCGCGAATTCCCCCGAAGTGGTCAGGTCTGAGGGCTTCTACGGATGGGTGGTTCACCCCCATCCCCTCATTAACTCATGAGGAGCCTCCCCACCTACCATCCCTGCGAGTAATTCATTCCAAGGCCAGAGAGAAACTTTGGTCTTTGAACTAATAAAGACCAACACAGTATTGGTTTGGTGGAAGTTAACGCCAGCATTCCAGGTGCCTTCCACCACCTTTCATCAGCCATCATGGTCTCTTTTTCAGCACATCCCCCTCTCAGTAGTCATGCAACATATATATACACAAATCATTTGCATTCATCGACCCTTTTATACAGGGTCCGTCAAATCACACATTCACATCTTGGAGTTTTCCACAGTTCTCGGCCAATATAGTTATTTTTACAGACAAGGGGAAACAGGGTGTTACAGATAATAAAATTTTACATTAAATCATCACCATCAACTAACCATCACATAGAACCAGATAATGCCTCTTGAGACTTCTTCAACTTCTTCAATTCTTCACTTATTATAATACTTTGATCCTTTAGATAATATAACTCAATGTTTTCTCTGAAACTCCTCCAATTTTGACTCCTTGAATCCTCCCCAAATAGAGGTAATAGAAAGAATGGTAGACCTTATTCAATTATGGTTTATTTTGGAGAGAGAACTTGTACAGAATGCCCCTCTCTCAATATTTACCATCAAATTATGAAATTCACATACAAGAAACTACAGCCCGTACTCTTTCCAATGAAATTCATATCACTTCATTTTGATTATCTATGAAGAAGTTATGACTTTTTTACTCGGAACACATGTTTATGACTAGCTTCGGGACTAGTCAAAAACCCTATCTTCCACAGAGTGTATATCCAAAAGTTTAGTGAATAAAGAGATGAAATTTTTACCAATGGTACCTAGATATTTCTTCTCAATACCATACGAATTTCACCATATGAATTGTTCTATAAAAAAATTTATAGGGAAAATGGTAAGATGACCTGTAAATAACATACCTTAGAACACATCACCAAAAGACTTCATCCTTACTTGAAATTCGGCCTTCTTTACTTCAGATTTTCTCTGAAATTCGACTTGTATGTATATAAAATGAATGTATAATGATATTGATTTATACCCTTTATGTCACTTCCTTTTAACATTAGGGCCGACCTGACACTTTCTTATTTTGTAATTCTTTTCTTTAATTATCTTCAAGGCCAACATGTACTTCCTTCTTCAATTCACTTTGTCATCTTCAAAAATTCATTTCTCCTCAACCATGAGGATCCACCTGACATGCCACCTACCACCGGAAAAAACATGATGTATACTATCCATCCATGGGTGTTGTTTCTGCATGTGCACTATCCTTCATGTCCAAATACCTTCATCAACCTTATGGTCCGAAACCAATGACTAGGGTTGACATCAATGACAACCAATCTTCCAACAAGATCTTCCTTGGCCAAACTATGTTGCATCACTTGATGGGAATTGGGATATCTTTAGGAATTAATCTACAGATAATGGGATCCCATTCCTAGTGTGGTACAAGTCGATAGGGGAAGATATCTAGTAGAATTGGGCTCATTGTAAATGAATGCTTTCTTGTGAAAGTTTTCTAGGATATGGGACGAGTGAGAGAACTTAGAGTCAGACCTTAAGAATACAGCCTTGTGGACTTATAGTCTCAACTTGGGAGTGGTTCTATCATAGAAAGATTAAGTGTGACAGTGAGCCTACAACTAGGAAGAACATCCTTTGTTTGTAGCCAATTGGAGGAATATTCTCCCAAAAAGATAAGTAAATAGTTTATATGTTATTAAAAACTTATTATTATTATTATTATTTATTCTATAATATTATGTTTTATGTACTTTCGTTGTGTTATAATTATGCAAAATTGGTTAACTCTTGGTTATGGGTTTATTACCCTTAGTTTGTTCAAATACATGTTTATATTTTTAATTTTCATATCTATGAATGAAGCATTGTAGGATTTCATGTATGTATTAGAAAAAAACATGAGTTTTTAAGGTTGTTGTAGGTCTATTTACATATGTTGAATGCTACAACCAACCAATAAAATTAATTTTGATATCAATGAAAAGAAATTTATGGTGTTTTGGGTGGTACCCTATAGTCTCATATAGGAACAGAGGTTAATGGGTGATTTGTATTGTATCATTATATTATTTTTCATTTATATTGATTCTTTCATAGCGCAAAAAAATTGGAGGAATCAACTTGCAAGGTCATAATGGTAGGTCCTAGTTTGGAAAATTGGGGTTTGAAACCTTCCAGAGCCATTTTGAGGCATCAAATGGCATTTTTTGGGATCCAAAATTTCCCACCATAATCTTGAACCCTTGCAGTTATTTTACACATTGAGACCTTTCCAATGGTGCAAACACCACGTCAATTGGAGCTCATATGCAAAAGTTATGCCTCTCGCAAGTTGACCTGTCGTGTTGACCACCATGGTATGAGTGGATTCCATGCCAACCCTCATTACTCATGCATATGGGGATAACCACATACATACTTTAAATAATATTCTAGAAGGTCCAAAACCTTATCATAATTTAGGGTTGAGGAAGTCAAAACCCTACCCTTATATGGCTATTGGGTGATGTTAAATACCGATCCATTAGGAGGAGAAGGGGTTCCATTCTTTAGCATTGTGTTTGTTCCATAGTTGAGCAGAGCACCTAGGAGTGGTATTTGAGAGAAAAAAAAATCAAGAGAGATTTTGTAGCATCCATACATGCCATAGTGTCAAAGGAAACTCCATACACAGTGTCTCTTTCTTTGTACTTTCATTTGAAGAGATCAAGAGAGTAGAGAGACCTCACCTTCTAGTTGGGTTTTATACTGTATTTGGTTTCCCATATTATATCTTGTGTTTATTTGTGGATTGTGTGTGAGTAATTATTTGTGTTCTTTCTTTTTCACATTTCATCTATTTCATGCATTTTAAGTAGAAAACCAAAAATTAAAGAATGTGAGATCTAAACAGAATTAACTTTCACAGTAAATATTTTTGTATTTTATTAGATCTTTTGTGACAAATTATCTAGTGGAATATCCATGATAGTTTGTAGATGATATTGGAATCATAATAGGTTTTCTTGGGGAATTTGTGGAAATTTGTAGGGATCCAGGAATCAATTTAAGAAGAAAGTCACATAACCCTAGCCATGGTTGACGAGTTTGTTCATAAGACACTTGAGATCCAAAAAAGGAGATATTTATGAGGCTAGAAGAGAAATTCATTGACATATCTCACAATATGTACCACCTTATGTAAGCTCTAACAATTAAGATCAAACCATTCAGAAAAGTTGGAGGCTCAAACTTAATGGTCAGATCAAACAGGGCACTAGGGGATAAAAAAGAACCAGAAAAAGAGTCATGAAAAGAACCCGAGAAAGAGAATCCAAGTTCAAGTACCATAAACCCTTCACATCATTTATTCAAGATGGAAGAAAAGGTGGACATAAATCCATACCAAGGTGTTATCGATGCATTCAAATTGAACAATTAGTTGTAGAAACTAGAAGTTTATTTCAGTGCTCACCATATAGATGAAGAACAAAAGATATCATTTTCTAAACTGAAGTTAGAGGGCCATGTTTTAAACTAGTGGGAAATCCATATGTAAATTCTTAGGTTGGAGGATGATCTACCAGTAACTTGGTGGGAGGAATTCAAAACCATCATCAATTCCCAATTCTACCCTATCATGCATGTAGAGGAGGACCATTGGATACAGTGGAACTACTTCAAGAAAACGCAAGGGAAGAGTGTATAGGTGTACACTACTATTGATGAAGTTAAATTGGGCGTAGTACCCCTTGATGTAGGTGGAGTAGTGTTCAAAATTACCTACATGTATATAAGGGATGCAATATTCATGTGGAGAGGAAACCAATACCGATCAATCAAGGGTGAGAACTACTATACATCAACATGCATCAAGGAAAATCAAACATCTCACTAGTAAGTGCCAACCAAGCCAAGAAATTGATTATTTTCAGTGAGAAATATGTTTTACTTTTCTTAATAGAAAATCAAACTAATGATGAGTCAATAAGAGTAAACGAATCCCTAGAGGGGTGTAATAAAGAGTAGAAACACTAGTTGAAGGAGATTCTACAAGCATATATAGGAATTTTCTAGGAGCCTAAAAGGCTACCACCCAAGAGGGAAGTGGAGAACAAAGTAGATTTATTGCCAAAATCCCCATTGTTGAATATTGGCTTGTATAGACAATCCATTCTTGAAGAAAATGAAGTGAAGAAACAACTTCATAAGGTGTTGGATCAAGTTTTGATTCAACCAAGCACCTCACCTTGTGGGTCACCTATCATAATTTTACCAAATAAGGATGGGACTTGGTGAATGTGTATCAACTACAAAGAATTGAAAAAGATTACACTAAAAAGTTGATACCCTCTTCCCAAGATTGATGATCTGTTAGATCAATTGCAACAAGAAAAATATTTCACCATTTGATTGAATATGAAATTAGGATACCACTAGGCATGCATCAAGGAAGAAGACATCTAGAAGACTACCTTCAAGGCAAGGAAAGATTTGTATGAATGGTTGGTCATGCAATTTGGTTTATGTAATGCACCAACTACATTTATGAGACTGATGAATGATATATTACACCCATATCTATATTAATTTGTTATAGTCTATTTGGATGATATATTGGTTTATAGTGCTACGTGGGAGGAGCATATCTCGCATATCATGCAAGTGCTAGAGACTTTGAAGAAGCACCAACTACTAGCTAACCTCAAGAAATGTAAGTTTTCTCTGCATTATTTGGTGTATTTGGGGTATGTTATCGGTTAAGGGGAGCTCAATATAGATCCCACAAATATGGAGGCCATTAGGATTTAGGAAATGGCTAGTTGCTGCAAATGTCACTAAATTTAGGAGTTTTGTTGGGGAAGCACACTATTTGTGGAAGTTCATAACTTCCTTTTCAGTGGTAGTTGCACCACTTTTCACCATAACAACAGTTGGTAAGAGTTTCTTATGGGGGAAGGATCAACAGAAGGATTTCAATGAGCTAAAAAGGAAGATCAGTCAAGAACTAGTTATCGCATTACCAAACTAGCAAAATCCTTTTGAAGTGGAGACAAATGTAAGTGGGTATGCCATGGGAGAAGTTTTGATGCTAGGAGGAAGGCATCTATGCTATCATTATGAAATATTTCATGGGGTAGTTCTCAACTACCCTACCTATGACAAGGAACTCTATGCCCTGGTTCAAGATGTCAAGAAGTGGAAGCACTATCTGATCAGAAAGGATACCATCATCCACACATATCACCAACCACTACAATATTTGTAGGCCCAAAGTTGTAAACTATTACAAACCAACATTACAAGTGGATGGGGTTTTTACAACAATTTTCATTTAGTCAACAAGTGTAAGAAGCACATCAAAAATAGGTTGGTATACATGCTTTCAAGGCCACCCACATCCAAGATTACAAATTTAGGAACTCTTATTACCATGGATGCTTTTACGCATGATGTATATAGAGAGGAATACACAGAAGATCATAACTTCAAGGAGGTGTTTCAACGACTATATGGCCAAATTCATATATAAGAAGGTGACGATAAGGATGGCTATAATTTCTATAATGGTTTCAACTCGAAAAGGATTTTGTCCCTAAAGGTGAACAACTGTATCTTATAAGAGAGGCTCACACCTCTAAGGTTGTAGGACATTTTGGTGTTGGGAAGATAGTTTCCAGCTTACAGAGGTGTGTTTATTGGCCTAGAATGTAAGAATATGTAGCACAATATATTATAGGATGTATACTTTGTTGTGCCATCAATCCTAGTGACATAAAGAAAGGTCTATACCATCCCTTACTTGTACCCAATCGACCTTGGGAAATAATTTCCATGGATTTTGTGAGTTTTTTGCCAACAACTAAGAAGGGATCACATGACTATCTATTTGTGGTAGTTGACAGGTTCAAAAATATGTGCATTCCCATTCCTTGTAAAAATACCATCAAAGGAAAATAAGTAGCAAACATGTTCTTTGAACAGGTCTATGTGCACTTTAGGATACCAAGGAGCATCATCTCAAATAGGGATACCATATTTATTAGTACATTTTGGACTACATTGTGGGAGAATATGGACACTAAGTTGAAGATATATACAACATTCCATCCACAGAAATATGGGTAGATAGAAGTAATCAACCTAAATTTGGTGCAAATTTTGAGGGGTTATAATCAAAAGCATCCAGAGGCCTGGGATGAAAAATTAATATACATGAAACACTCTAATAACATATTAGTCCACACTTCTATTGGTAAGTCACCTTTTGAAACATGCTTTGGATATTTTCCACCTTCACCTTTGGATGTTGTAGATGGAAAGCAAGGAGGAGTGAGGCATGACCTCATAAGTGATGCATTAAGAGAAGAAACATTTGTTGAGAATATTAGGAAAATCCATTTGCAAGTACAAGAGATGTTGAAGAAGTCGTAGGAAAAGTAAAAGGCTAGACATGATCAATAGGAAACAGAGAAATCATTCAAAGTGGGTGACTGAGTTTGGTCACAGTGAATTTGAGTAGCCTCCATCACTAGGAAGAGAAGGAGAAGACCAAAATATTCAACATCAATATCCAAGTCAACACGACCAAGATATATGCCTTGTTAGAATTTAGTTCACATACTTATGTCACAGAAGTGTATTTGGTCATCAAGCTTGGATTGGAGGTTCACAATAATACTATCCCATATCGATTGGGATGGGTAAAAATGGATGCATAAATCAAGGTAATGAAACAATGTAAGATTAAATTTGTTGTAAGTTTTGATTTTATTGATGAAGTGGAATTGGATGTAGTACCCCTTGATGTAGGTGGAGTAGTGTTTGGAAGCCTCTACATGCATATGAGGGATGCAATATTCATGCAAAGAGGCAACCAATAATGACTAATCAAGGATGGGAAGTCCTACACCATCAATGCACATTAAGGAAATTCAAATATCTCATTGGTAAGTGTCAACCAAGACAAGAAGTTGATTATTTCACTGAGAAATATGTCTTACTTTTCTTAAGAGAAAATAAAACTAAGGATGAGTCAATAAGAGTAAAGGCATCCCTCGAGGGGTGTACTAAAGAGTAGAAACATTAGTTGAAGGAGTTGATACAATCATATAGAGGAGGTTTCTAGGAGCCTAAAAGGATACCACCCAAGAGGGAAGTGGAGAACGAAATGAATTTATTGCTAGACTCCCCATTTTTGAATACTAGGTTGTATAGGCAGTCCATTCTAGAAGAAAATGAAGTGAAGAAACAATTGCATAAGCCATTGGAGCAGGGTTTGATTCAACCAAGCACCTCACCTTCTGGGTCACCTATCATAATTTTACCAAAGAAGGATGGGACTTGGCGAGTGTGTATCGACTATGGAGAATTGAACAATGTTACACTAAAAAATTGGTACCCTCTTTCTAGGATTGATGATCTATTAGATCATTTGCAACATGAAAAATATTTCACCAAATTGGATCTCAAATTAGGATACCACCAGGTACGCATCAAGGAATAATACATATGGAAGATTACCTTCAAGACAAGGCACGATTTGTATGAATGGTTGGTCAGTCCATTTTATTTATTTAATGCACCAACTAAATTTATGAGACCGATGAATGGAATATTACACCCATATCTAGATTCATTTGTTATAGTATATTTGGATTATTTACTAGTTTATAGTGCTATGTGGGAGGAGCACATCTCACATATCATGTAGGTTCTAGAGACTCTGAAGAAGCAAAAACTACTAGCTAACCTCAAGAAATGTGAGTTTTCTCAGCAGTCTTTGGTGTATTTGGGGTATGTGATTGATGAAGGGGAGATCAAGATAGATCCAACAAATATGGATTCCATATAGCTTCATTTTTAGTGGAGTGGTAGTTGCACCACTATGCACCATAAAAACAATTGGTAAGAGTTTATAGTGGGGGAAGGATCAACATAAGGCTTTCAATGAGATGAAAATAAAGATCAATCAAGCACTAGTTCTCTCATTACCAAACTATAGAAATCCTTTCAAAGTGGAGATATATGTAAGTGGGTATGCCATGGTAGAATTTTTTATCCAAGGAGTAAGGATTGTATGCTAGCATTCTGAAATATTTCATGGGGAATTTATCAACTACCCTACATATGACAAGGAACTCTATGTCATGGTTTAAGATATCAAGAATTGGAAGCACTATCTGATGAGTAAGGAGACCATCATCCACACATATCACTAGTTTATATAGTATTTGTAGGTCCATAGCTGTAAACTACAACAAACCAAACATTACAAGTGGATGGGTTTTTTACAACAATTTTCATTTAGTCATCAAGTATAATAATGACATCAAAAACATGTTGGTATATATGCTTTCAAGGTCATCCGCATCCAAGATTACAACTTTAGGAACTCTCATGCACAAGGATCCTTTTACCCATGATGCATACACAAAAGATCGGGAATTCAAGGAGGTGTTTCGAAAACTACAGGGCCAAATTCATATAGAAGAAGGTGATGGTAAGGATGACTATTATTTATAGAATCGGTTCAACTCAAAAAGATTTGTGTCCCTAAACATGTACAACTATAGCTTATCAGAGAGGCTCACACCTCCAAGGTTACATGAAATTTTGTTGTTGGGAAGACAATTGCCAATGTATAGAGGTGTGTGTACTGGCCTATAATGTAAGAATATGTAGCACGGTCTATTAGAGGATGTATACTTTGTTTTACCATAAAGACTAGTGATAGAAAGAAAGGTCTATACCATCCCTTACTTGTACCCAGTTGACCTTGGGAAAGAATTTCCATGGACTTTGTGGATATTTTCCACCTTCACCCTTGGATGTTGTATATGGAAAATAAGGAGTGAGAGAGGATCTCACAAGTTATGCATTAAGAGAATAAAACATTGTTGATAATATTAGGAAAATCCATTTGCAAGTACAAGAGACATTGAATAAGTCACAGGAAAAATGAAAGGCCAAACACGATCAACACAAAAACAAGAGACATAGTTTGGTTACAGTTGAAAAAGGAAATATGAGAGGGTCCTTGTATTAATAGCAAGGCTTTGTGGTATGGAAATTTTTATATATTGGAGAATGTAGGAGACAATGCCCACTGACTTAGTCTACCTCCATACATGTGAATTTACACAGTAGTAAATGTGGATAATCTCAAACTCTACGATCATTCCATGTTGGATCAAGAGGAGGAGTAGGTCCTACCTTCCATAAAGGACTTAGAACTATCTGCTCAAGAAAAGTTGGAAGAGGATATATTTTTCCAAAAGCGATCTATAAATACAAGCCAAGGGCAGCATGACCTTTGGTAGATTAGGTTGAAAGGACAACTTCTAGGAAAATCCAAGTGGTACTTGAGGGAGAAGCTAGAGAAATTTTTTCCTCACCTCATTCAATATTATTTTGGTGAAAAAAAGCCTCCCTAAATGGGGAGGTATGATATGTATTGGATCATTACATTATTTTTCATCTATATTGATGCTTTCATAGTGGAAAAAAATGGATGAATCAGCTTGCAGGGTCATTTTAATGGAAGGTCCTAGTTTGGAAAATTGGGGTTTGAAACCTTATAGAGCCATATTGAGGCATAAAATGGAATTTTTTGGGGTATAATATTTACCACTTAATCTCAGACCCTTTGATGTTATTCTACACATCAATACCTTTTTAACGTTGCAAAAATCACATTAATCAAAGCTCACATGCAAAGATTATGCATCCCACAAGTTGACCTACCATGTTGAACACCATGGTATGAGTGGATACCACGTCATCCCCCATTAATCATGCATATGGGGCTAACCACATATGGACTTTAAATAATATTCTATAAGCTCCAAAACCTTATCACAATTCAGGGTTAAGGAAGTCAAAATCGTACCCCTAGATGGCTATCGGGCGATGTTAAATAATGGACCACTAGGAGGAGAAGGGGTTCCATTCGTTAAAATTGTATTTGTTCCATATTTGAGAAGAGAACCTAGGAGTGGTATTTGAGAGCATAAAAGAGGAGAATATATCTTGTAGAAACCATATGGGCCATAGTGCCAAAGGAAACTTCACAAAGAGTGCCTCTTTCTTTGTACTTGTATTTGAAGAAAAGAGACCAGACCAACCTCACCTTATAGCTAGGTTTTCTCCTGTATTGGATTTCCTAGGTTATATATTTTGTTTATTTGTGTATGGCGTGTGATTATTTATTTATGTGCTCTATTTTTTGTATTGCAACTATTTCATATATTTTAAGCAAAAAACCAATAATTAAATAATTTGAGATCTAAAGGGAATTAACCTTCATAGTAAATATTTATGTGTCTTATTAGATTTTTTGTGATAAAATATACAGTGGAATATCCACAATAGTTTATAGACCAATGGGTATGTGACAACACTTATTTACATACTCAAGTTGGGAATTTCATAAAAAAAAACGCAACTAGTAGCTATACTTTCCCCAAATTATTCTCATTGAGGACTTTTATCAAAAATTTCACAACCAAAGTGTAATTCTCCCTTTTGCAATCAAATTTTCTATCCCATACACCCCCAGTGTTGTAAATATGTTCTAACACCATATTATTGCATACCCATTAACCTATGTTCCCTGCTGAGGGTATGGGGTACTACCAAAAACACCATACATTTCTTTTCTCTAATATCAAAAAATATTTTATTGACTGGTTATAGAATTCAACAACATAAAAGAGAGCTAAAATATCCTTAAACATTCAAGTTCATTTCTAATACATGCATGCAATTCTACATTGCTTCATTCATAAACGTGCAATTTAAAAATATAAGCATAGAATTGAACAAACTAAGAGTAATAAACCTATAATAGAAATGTTAACCAATTCTACAAAATTATAACACAACAAAAGTATAAAAAATGTAAAAACATAATATTCAACATTTAATAAGATAGACAATTTTCTTATCTTTTTGGAAAAATATCCTTCCAAATAGCTACAAATGAAACATGTTCCCTTCCTTAGCCTCATTGTCACACTTAATATTTCTATAATAGGGCCACCCATGAGCTAGGGATACAAGTCCACAAGGGTGAATTCTTAATGTTTGGATCTAAGGTCTCTTTCATCCCATAATCCAGAAAACTCTCATAGACAAAAACTCCTCTATAGTGATCCCAATTCAACCAACACTCTTCCCCTATCAACCTATACCATACTAAGAATCAGATCCCCTTTGTAGATTAATCCCTCAAGCTATCACAATTCCTATATAGTGATCAAGCATATTCTAGCCAAGGAATATTTCTATTGGGACTCAAGAATTCTCAATTCTAGGCCAAATTCCCTTCTATCTCAACCATCAATCCAATCACCTACATGTTTACAAGAGTTTTATGGTTGTAAATTCTTCATAGTTATTCATTATAGTAGAACTATAATAATCAACATAAATAAAATTGATCTTAGTAGCATGAACCTTCACACAAGTACACTATAGAGTTCCTTTGAATAATCCTTCTGTCCCTACCATAGTCTGTACCCCAATAACAATAATTTGAATTCCTCAAAGAAACCTACTCTTCACCAAATTTACAAATTCTCAAGAATGTATTTGCATGTAAAGAATTCACCATGTCTTAGCTTGAGAATCACATGTTTCACTTAATACAACTAACCCCAAAGTTTAGTATAATAATAAACAATGGTTAATAAGTCAATGTTTCATAATCGAGGTTTAAGGACTATAAGATATATCACTAGTTAAGGATTTTCCCCTCTTAGCCCCTTGAACCTCAATCAAATTTACTTTTTCCATTTCAATGGCATATGTATAATTTTTACATACATTGGAATATAATGTCTACTTCCTTTTTTTTATCTATTCCTTGGTCATTTTCCCCTTTACATCTTCCCATGTAGTCATGTTTCTTATTTAAACAAGGTCCTGGTATGATTTTCCCTTGGACCTTCAAGTGTTATTAACCTATCCTTCCCCAAGCAAGTATCTCTAGGTTGAGGCCAAAGCCTTAGGTATAATGTAATATCAAGTTTGATATATCGATAAAGGATTAGAAGGACAAATGACCTATTGTGGACTCTAGCTAATAGGTATATGGAACGTAAACCTTTTATAAACCCCCTTTCACTTCCCCCACTTGTGGAATCATAGCCCCCATCTCTTTTTTAGTCCTTCTTCATTTTCATCCAATAGAATGTTCATATTATAATTGAATATATAGTTATAGTTCATGTATTTCTACCCTATAGCCATTTCATAATTACATTTACATTCATATTGTGGGGTCAAAAATAAGGTATTACACTCCCCTCCCTCTTAAATTTGCATTGTCCTCGGTGCATATCAGAACTATATACAATATTTAAAAAGTTAATATCAAATATTTAAGATGAATGTGGGTATGCCTACTTCATGTCATCCTATAGATCTAATGGTGCATTCTTCAGGGTTGTAATGAGTACATTGGACCTTTACCTTCCATATCGCTATGTTCTTGAGCAACTTGATGTTCTTGTCTAGGATGCATATTGGTTATACCTACATATCTCCCTCTAGATCCACATGAATCAAAGCCCAATCAATAACATGGTTAGGATCAAGTACATACTTTTTTAACGGTGATACATGAAACACATTATGAGTTTTTATGCTAGTAGGAAATGCAACCTCATATGCAATAGGCCCTTTATTATCTAAGATCTCAAAAGGTCCATAATATCTAGTTTCCAACTTAGGACAACTTTCCAACTTCAGGGAACTCTTATTTGGTCTAACTTTCAAGTATACATCCTCCCCAACCCTAAAATCTCTTGGTATCTTGAACTTAGATATTTCTACTATTGTGCATATTTTATAAATGTGGAGGCACTATTTGACAAGGAAAAAATTTGAGTTAAGAAAAGACCATAGTGGTTTGAAATATTTATTTCAACAACATACTTTGAATGCTAGGTAGACAACATGGTTATAAGTTCTTTATGAACTTGATTTTGATATACAACATATTAAAGGTAAGGAGAACAAGATTGTTGATGCATTTAACAGAAATATAAATGGAATGCATGCTATAACCACTAGCATGTATACATCATATTTGAAGAACGTGTTTCTTGAGTCTATTATATCATATGAACACTATCTTCGAGTTAAAGAAGGATTACAATATGAAAATGCACAACAAAAAGATGAAGATTATAAGTTGGAAGATGATAGAATTATTATGCATAACAATAGAGTTTTTTTCCTTAGCTCTAGTGAACTAGGAAAACTTGTAATGAATGAGATGCATCATGTTCTATATGCAGGAAATCTTGGATATCAAAATATAATTGTAGTAGTAAGCACTCAATATTTTTCATCGAGAATGATGAAAACATTGTTGAGTATATAGCAAGAATTATGGAATGTTAGAGAGTAAAAGTTGACTAGAAACACACAACATGATTACTACAACCATTGGCAATACCAGAGTGGAAATGGGAAGTGGTGAACATTCATTTTATCAATGAATTTCCCAAAACAACAAGACAACATGACTCCATCATGGTAGTCATGGACAAGTTGACAAAACATGCTCATTTTATTCCAATTAAGTCAACTCATAAGGTAACTAATATAACAAATATTTATATGAAAGAGTTTGCTAGATTGCATGGGATACTTAAGGAAATTATTTCAAAAAAAGATCCAAGGTTTACCTCAAAATTTCGGAAAGGGATGTTCAAAGTATTTGGGACAAGTATGAACCTAAGTATGGAATATCATCCACAAACATATGGGTATACATGTTGGGTATGTGTTATATTCTTTGCAAGACTAGAACTAATGTCTATGTTGCATCGGGCATGCAGGGGGGTAGAGAACCCCCTTTCCTGGGGGGTCACAAAGGGGCAAAGCCTCCCTGTCTAGAGGTTTTAAAAGGGGGATCCCCCATGCACAGGGGTTTCTGGGAAGCACCCCTGTAATTTTTTTCTTACCAATTTTTCGTGTCCATTTTTGGGCAATTTTTTGGCACATGATTTTTTGTCGATGTTTTTCTATTTCTGATGAAGGAATTAGGGTTGTTGACTAATTTGAGTTATTGGATTAGGGTTTTGGATGCTACGGAATCCTATATGTGTTGGACAACTAGGGGGGGGGTGGTGAATCAGTTTTTGTTGTCCTTAAACAATTATGCCCATTTTCATTACAAAAAAACTCAATGATGATCACAATAATTTAGGGAAGTAAGCAATAGAGTATTCATTGTTCAACATCAATCACATACATGAAATACACAGAGACAAATATTCTTGAGGAAACCCATAAAGGGAGAAAACCTCTTCTTCTTGATATGATAAGTAGTCTTTATTTTTCTGTACATTATCATTCTTATGAGCACCAACTACTTTTGAGGCTACCACCTCTGTTTTACAAGTAGCAACTTGTTAAAATCACCAACTCTTTGTTTTCTCTAGCACCTACTAGAAGGAAGCACCAACTCCCTTTGTGTTCCAGCACCAACTGGATGGAAGCACCAACTTCCAGCCACATAGGCACCAACCTGTACAAGCTGCAACTTGTTGAGAGCACCAACTCTCTTGATTCTCTAGCACCCACTAGAAGGAAGCACCAACTCCCTGAGTGTTCCAACACCAACTAGATGGAAGCATCAACTTCCAGATACACGGGCACCAACCTGTATAATAGATAAATATAGTTCTCCCTTGCACCACCCTACCACCCTTCTTTTTCTGGCTGCAACCAGATGGAAGATCCAACTCCTTGTGTTCAAGCACCCACTTGAAACTCTAAGGACAACATTCCTCCCTAGAACCACCCTACCACCCTAAGATATAAATATTTTTTACTGAAATTTGTTACAATGATACATTATTTATCAATGACTTACCAGTCTCATCATTGTTCTACCACATTGCTTTGCTCTGCCTACATCAGTGTCTTCCTGCTCGCATCTTCTTGTGATTTCTATTCTTCTTCTCTATCTCTGCATGTGCACCTCGGCTTTCTCTTCCTCTCTTAGATATGAATTTTGTTCTATGTATTTATTTTGCATTGTATGCTCTGTGCACTATTTCCATTCTCTATTCTATGCCTCTTTTGTGTGCTTCAACTCCTATGCATAACTTGCTTCTACCCGCATGAATAACTATCAAAAGAAGCAACCAACTCTTCTATGTTCTGCGTATATTTATCATGCCAAGTCCTCTGCTAGATAATACACTCAACTATTTGTCCTCTGTGGTGATTATGATGAGTCTTTCCTTCATCTGCGGTCGTTATCCTGAGATTCTTTGGCTTCTCTGGTAGTGAAAGTCTTCGACACTTTTCCATCTGTCAATTGTTTCTATGATAAGTCTTCATTCCACTGGCAGTTACCTCGAGACTCTTCATATCCTCTGGTGATCACCCTGAATCTCTTCAAATTATATGGCAAATAGAATCACTCTATTTTGTTAGTTACAGAGAGTCATTTTGGCTTCTTTAGCCTCTAAGCCCCTTCCTTCACATGACCAYCGGCGGTGACCAAACGCCTATTCAAAAAGCGCTTCCTGATCTCGATCTAGCAAGCTCTAGCTCCCCTTTTTTGATATGAACTTGGGATATGAACTTCACATGACCATGCGATTGTGGGCACGGCCATAAGTGGTTTGAKGGAAACCCTCTTTTCGCCCCACAATTCACTACAGAGCTCCACGTATTCCTTTGGTGATACCGTGGTTTTGATTGTGGTCCACTCTCAAAAAATTAAGACCCGAGCATGTTCTAGCCCCGTAATCTATCATGATCATCGATCTTGCGATCTCTGATAGATTCCTTCGATCAACGGCTCCAATATATCCTCCTTTCCTGCCTTCTTTCCCCCATCCATGTGTGATCCTTAGTATTAACGACCAAGCGACATGTGGCCCTCCAAACAAATGGATGAGATCGATTTCACCTTTCGGGCTTCAGAAGTCTCAATTCTCAAACTTCTCTTTCTCCACAGTGCGTCCACCCATAATTCATGATCTATAGACACGTGGTCTTCTCGAATTAGA